>JANSTX010046940.1:0-12085 GCA_027564355.1 Penthetria funebris | reverse complement strand
TGCACATATGACCACATACAGCAGTGCACATATGACCACCTTCAAAATCAAGGAGTTAATTGCATCATTCGACCCAAGAAGTACATAATTTTATAACGGTATAAAAGGAATTCAACGCATTTAACGATCAATATCACAGAAGTGGCGACCACAATGATTAATTCTTTACTGTTAAATAACACGTAAATAAACAAATTGATATTGTATTATTGTGTTGCAGGGATCGACAAATTTGACAATCTGGTTGTCGAGACTGACACAAATTCGTGTCAGATATTATAGTTTTAAATCTTTTATGTAGATAGGTAGCAATTGTATAAAAATCGTTGATAATTTTTCAAATTTTCTTCTAAAATATGTATAATATCTGTAATAATTAACTATAATCTTATAAATTAGTACTTAACTAATCTTGTTGATAGAATATATAGATATCTACTTAACTAATCTAATTGTTATTAATGGCAGCCTGAACGAAACTGATCGTGATTAATTATTTTGAAAACCCAATCAAATTTGACAAAAAATATTTTAACCAGAAAATAAAATAAGTATTTAAGTATTATATTATCATCTACGAGTATAGCCGTAATCTAAGTGTATAATACAATCATGACGGATTATTATCCATTTGTCGTATGTCTATTGCATTCTATTTATTGTATAGATTCACAGAAGATTTTATAATAGATATTATCTACTAGGATGACATGAGAAGTGAGTGATATATGAAATGAGAAATTAAGTTATTGGATTTAATCGAGAAATTAATTATTGGTCTATTTTTGCAACATAAATCATTTCAATTCGTCAAATGATAATGTGCAGTAGTTAAATCTAAAGGTGTGGGGGGTGTAACGTAATTATTCGCCATATAGGAATTTTCGATGAATTGTACATTGTGCGGAGATGAAACATATTGTAACTGATGAAACATTTTGTCAGTTTTGCAATTTTTCAAGATTTGTAGATAATCTTATCCAAATTTTGTTTACAATTACAGGGTATGGCTATTAAAAAAAAAATATTATATAATTATGACTCAGAAGAAACGGGGGAGGGGAGGAAGAAAATGAAAAACAACTTTAATTATTTGTACAATAAATAATAGTTAGAACATTTGTCCTATAGATACAGCAACGCGCTATTAGACATAAAGATGGATAGAGATCAATATTTGTTAGTTAACACTTGACCAATTCATTCGTTTTTTCGTAGTAGGCATTACTACGTATTTTACCGATTACACCATGTCTCTATCTCTAACCATCTTTTGCAATTAAAAGCAATGTTGTCATGCTAGTAATAGCACGAGTTTTTTTTAGACTAATTGTTGTTTTAGAATATCTTGGTTATGTGTATAAAATGTATTAGGCTTACACCATGTCTCTATCTATCTCGAACAATTTACGAGAAATTGCAATTTAAGTTTTTGATAAAAAAAACGTTGGTACATTTCATGGGTTTATAAATTTGTATCAGGACATCATAATGTTCAGAAGATCTATTTTATTTAAAATGCAAATATTTCGGAAACGGTTATAGATAGAGTTTTCGTGTCTATGGATGAAATTTGTACAAAGTCGCTGCGCATCTTTTGCAATTAAAAGGGATGCTGTCGTCCTTGTAATAGCACGAGTTTTTTCGTTTTTTTTAGACTGATTATTGTAGCAGAATATCTGGTGTATGTGTATAAAATGTAGTAGACATTACTACGTGTTTTACCGATTACACCATCTCTCTATATCTAACTAGTTTTTGATAAAAATCGTTGGTTACATTTAATGAGTTTATAAATTTGTATCAGGACATCATAATGTTCAGAAGATCTATTACCTCCAAATTTATGTAGTCAAATTCAGTCCCTATAAAATATTAATATAAAAAAAATGTCATTCCTTTAATCGTATATGCTATAACAGAGACACTCCTGTTTTATATGTTCCTCAGAAAAAGATATCATCAGTAAGTATAGCAAACGAGTATTATAATATGAGTGTTGTTTTATTAGAAACTTTATTCCATGTCAACACAGATAGATTATAAAATGAATATTAGCTGGCCTAAAAAATATGGGCTCAATATACCCGTGTAGAATTCACTGACAATAAAACATGAACATGTCATCAAAGAGTTAAAAAATTATTTAATAAAAAACTATTCAAATCATAATGTCATTACACGGCAATATAATTTTTTTTTTAAATTTATTTTATTTACTTTTATTTTTTTTTTTGTTTTTTCTTTTATTACGTTAATTTTATTAAGTCGTGTTTTTGAACCTACAAATCTATTTCCTTCATCTTTTCTTGCTGGTAGTTCAACCAGAAAAATTGTATTTTCAAAGATATTTTTTTGTATATTGTGGTAGTAGGTACTAACTAAATCTTCTACTCTATGAATAAATGCTTATGCTTTTCTTTAAATATTTAAGCATTTGAAAAGAAATTTCGAATATATAATTTCTATATGATGAAAACAAATTTATTAAAATCAGATATCACAAGTGCATAAATTAATGTTTCAAAAATCGTGAATTCTATGACTGGAACTCTTTGTAAAAACATTTCTTCTTTGATTTTCGTATGTTTTTCTTGTATAATAATATTTATTATTTAACGAGAATAAAATAAAAAACAAAAAAAAAACTATTTGTTAAACAAATTAACATTTCAACTTTTATAAGATGCGATGAGTACCTTCACTGTATAAATTATTTAAAAGATGCTGTAAGGAATCATCCATCCTATTATGCAGTACTATATATATGCAAACTTAAGATTGTACATTTCTCTCATAAATTATATAAATTATAATTTAAATAAACAAAAAATACATTGCTTTTTTTATTTAACAAAAAAAAAAAAATAAAAGATTTGATTCTGGAATCCACAGTCTTGGGTTGAAATATCATGAACTTTTAATTCGAAATTATTAAAATTAGTCGATATTCGATGCACGTATAAAATACGATAATCACAGAAGAAAAAAAATTAAATTGATAATTCAAATAATTAAGAATGTTATGGAATGATCAGCTATCAATTTAAATATTACATGATGTGATTAGTTACAATATAAACATTAATATAATAGACAAACTTGTACAATCCCCAAAATCTCAAATACCCAAAAAAAAAATAGATAAGTGTAGTTCGAAGGATGTAATGTTGATAAAGTCTCGACAGATGTCAAAAATATCATACGCTGCGTGAATGAGAGGAAGATTACACAGCAGTCGAATCAACCACATATAAACACAGCTATACAAACACAACACTGACATATCAACAGTCATTAAATTATGAAATGTTTCAAACAAATTGAATAAAACAAACTGAAAATATAGACACATTGTTAAGTATTTTACTACTCAGTTTGCGTTTTTATTGTGCAAAACGATAATATTGATATCAAATGGGACACTATTATAGGATATGAACTTTTACAAACCATCCAATAACGAAATTAAAGAATGACAACACTGAATCTATTCTCTACGCTAGCTAAATTTCAATACAGTTAAATAGTCCGAAAACATATGCCACTCACATTTCTTAGCATGCAAACAGCTTACAAGCAGCTTAAAGCAAACATATCTGAAATCTACTCCTGCTGACTTTCGTCGAAAACTTGGAAATATATATGGAGATATTTTTGTTTATTTGTTTATTATTGTATTATATTATTATTATTACAAACCAATGGGCTCTTCCCAACAATCGCTTTTGGCTTAAATTACATTAATTGAAGATTGTTTTAAGTAAAGTATCATATAACATTAAACAAAATATAATTGAAAACAACTTATTTTATTAGTTTTTACAATTTAATTTGCCGTCACAGAAATAATGTTATTAAAAACACATGCTATTCATTTGGTTCATTCATATTCAATATTAAGAAAATCATAATGTTTCGGTCGTTTAAATTTATACAATAGTCATATCGTTTGAAGTCGATGTTAACAATTTTGGCAGTTTTCGTCGATATCGAATGAGTTACTTATGCCTGATATTCTATGGCTAAATTACCAAAATCATGAAGACCAATTTAACTGTAAGTCTGCTGCTAAATTATGGTCCTATTAAACAACGAGTAAAAATGTACTCTATCCACTTATCCATTTACTGAATCTTATTTGAGAGATAAATTCAGTCATCACTGGATTGAATTGAAAGCAATCTGTTATGTAGCAATTTCCGTATCAGTTACTTTATTTATAGACGGTATAAGTGTTCCTCATGTTATTAATTATTAATTTGCAGTCTGTAATACTCGGACTAGAATTATTTTACTTATCCCGTCGTACACTTTACTTTTATTTAATTCATTATACTTTATTAGTGTCAATTTTCCAGGAGTTCACAAAATTATAAGTTACAAATGGGTTCTTATTTATTCGCTCAGCTAATACTTTGACGTCTCTTTGACATTTTCCCATTTCTTATATATTAGATCGGTAATAATATCAATTAGGAACATGTATTTAATATAATCGTTGTCTTTTTTATACTCATTCAGACGGATAACTCATCTGTCTCTACTAGTCCATTTTTTTTTTCTTTGAACAGTTGACACTTTCGCATATTCATGTATGTGCTCAATTCATTTAAAGTGTATATTCACACTTTTTAGATCTCAGTTCAGTTGGATTGCAAGATGAAATTCCAGTTGTTGATGTATCTGCAGTCATTGGATTGCCCAAATTTTCGTTATTTATTTTTTCAAAGTCATCACTTACTTTGATTTGGTTCCCAATTAATTGGGCATTTTTCATCGAACGACATCATAATCTCTTGCAAATTATATTTTTTATTTGGTTACGCGATTAAAGTGCTATATAATTTGAAATAATTAAACGGATTCAATTGGTTGGAATTGGTTGGATTAAAGTTTCAAGTCGACTATATTTTCATTATTCTTCTTTCGTTAGGTCATAGAACTATGTTTTTCTAACAATTTTAGTTTTGATATGCGGATGTGTTCAACTTTTTAGCCATCTCTTCAGAGACCTTCACATACCGTGTTCCACTTAGGTGCTGTTTCATTGCAATTTTTGCGATTCTATTAACTTGCCTTCTTTCAACATGGTATTTATATAATTTTATCCTTATTTTTTAATTTTTTTTTTTTTTTTAAATAATAAATACATTAAAAATGTATATTCGTAGATTAAATGAAATAGATTTAAGTCAGACAAAAAATACATTTGATACGAAAATTCTGAATAAATTAAATAGCAGTGCCGCGATGCCGATATATATCTTACTAGTATATAAAATAGAATATTTTTAATTTTATATTATAATACTTAATTTAGTTATGTTAAATATTTTATATCTATAAATTTATCTATCTTATTCTGTAGTGTATTTTATTGAATTTTTTTTATTTTTTTTAGAAAAAACATATAGAATAAGTGTATGAAAATATATATCCTAAGTATTATAGCAGAGAGAGAATATAATCGCGCGATAAATTTTAACTAACCGAATTCAATTGAAATCTTTGCTATTTTACATGTCAATTGAAGAAAACCGGTGTGAAATAATGGTAAAATAAATAATAAATTACCAGAAGTTTATATATTTTTACATTGATATCTTCGACATATTACAGACAGCAAACTATTAATATTATTTGCATAATATGGCTGTATCTTGACATTTTGCACAACAAATATAATGCTACTATATACAGATTATATTGCCCATAAGTATATATAACCACCTTTCTATTTAGTATTATTAAAGTCACTAAAGACCATCATGCAGAGACATTTTATACTTTAAAAATACCATTATTTAATTTTAAGTTTAAATTAAATTCAATTATAATTTCCAAAATTGTAATTCGTTTTTTGTTTTTTTTTTTTTTAAATTACAGGTGCATGTGTGATGCAGGATATACTGGAAAGAATTGCGAATCAAAGTACATTCCATGTTCTCCATCTCCATGTCAGAACGGAGGTACTTGCCGACAATTAAATGTTTTCAAATATGAATGCAAATGTCCACCAGGTAATTTTTAATTTATTTATTAATTTTTGTATTTTTTTTAATATTAAAAATATTTACATTGATGATTGCATTTTACGGAAGGTAAACATTTAAGATAAGAACATGTACGTTATTACTAAAAACGATATAATTTTTCACATCAGACATTCTCTAAACGTTCTCACATATACAAATTTTTGGCAGATATGACAATTTATTTAGGTATGACTGGCCGTAATGTAAATTTTATTTCACTCAAAATGGGAACAGTATCTTTAAATGTCAATGTAGCTGGTCTTCGCTCAAACTGAGCAAACATGCACCAATGACGTATTCAATTAGATTATTAAAGTATTTTGTCCACCTAACCATTTGATGTGTCTCAGTATAGAGATCAAATTGTATTGAATTGACAAACATCTGGAAATTTAGGTGTAAGTAGTACAATGAGTTTCTCCACTTCTTTCAATATTATATAAATTGGAATTCTTTGGATGACCATCTGGATGGGAATTCCAAGTTGGATTTTTTTTGTTTCTTTTATATTCATCATAATTTATCATTAATCTATATATAGTATCTTAAAGATCTTATAGTTTAATTACATAATTATATAAAAAGAGTTTTAATTAAATAAGTAATAATAATTAATTGGCAATTGTAAAATAATTAGATTGATGTATAGCGAACGATAAAGAATTTCTATTAATTATATAGATTGTTTTTCATTTATTATTATTATTACTATTATTATGTTATTTTGCATTTTTTTATGCCATGTAGAAGTACATATAGAGATATAATTATGTCATTTGATGACATAAAATTATATGTACCGCATAAAATACATGAAATTCAATTTATTTTTTATATTAACATTTTATACGGTTTTACATTCTTAATTGTATTACCTGCCAGTCAACTTTAAAATTTAAAAATATTTAATCATATAATGAAGAAGTCAAATCAAATTTAAAATGTAGCGAATTAATATTAGTAAAATAGGATGTGTAATATCTTGGAAGAATGTGTAATATCTTGGCAATTTTAGATATGATCTGATTGTGTATTTTATATGTGACCGCTATAGAACCAATTTCGAATAAAATCAATTTACAAAGTGTTGGTGACAAAGTGGCAACTTCAACTATGAGGCCATTTACACAATTCAACTTCTGTCGAAACGATATCATTTCGATATCGAATTAAGATCGCCAAATTGCATATGCAATTTGGATGAAATTCATAGACGAGGATTTATATGCATCTATAAATTTAATTAAATCAAATGATTTTGATTTTGATTTTTCCTTTATACGATTCGTGATTAATTATATTATTCGCAAAAAATTTATAATTATATAGAAAATGTATATAAATATTTATTGCATATTTATTTCATTCCTTACTAACAAAAATACAAGAAAAAATTCAAAAAATGTTAATAAGCACCATTTTGAATGTCAAAAAATCGAAAGAAGATCGGACGGCACTCTATTCAAAACGATATCGATATTTAATTTCATCAGATATTCATCCAATTCAATTTAATTTTTTTGACATTAAATTAAATTAAATAAAGACGCTAGTTTTTCAGCTAAATTTTGTAAATTGATATCCACAGTTATATTATATTTAAATACGAATCTACAATTGAACGAATGACCAAATCAGTTCTCCGTATATTCGGTCTTGATACATAACTTTTCGATTGAGACAATTTACCAGATTAAATCAAAATAATTTGATGCAATTAAGTTATTAATACTCGTATGTCAAAAATCTCTAGATCACGTAATTTTGATAAGGTTTATGTATTGTACTATGTAGTGACAAATTTGTGAAAAAGTCATTTGTAATCTATTTATTGGAATTTATTCCCTTTTAGAATATGACGTAACGTGCAATAATTGTGTAGCAAATTACAATAAAAGAGGAGGACTCATTTACGTCGGTTTTCAACATTTATTTACTGATTTTAGTATCCTTTTTTTTCTGAATTTGTACGTATTGGATATTTATACAAAGCGGGGATGAAAAATTAAAATTCTCTGTTGCCAATGGATCATCTAAGTGGCGTAAAAATCTGTTAACTATAACATTCATCCTCTCATATTACAATTATACATAAACATTGTATCTTTTGTTTATCGAACTAAATGTTCGCTGCTATATGCACTTTACTTCATGCATTTTATATAGGGGTAAATTATGTCATTATGTATATAGACCGCAACCTTTTATTGAAAATATTGTCATATAATTAGATTTTCTTTCTTTAAAGTGTTTAAAAATAATAAATTGCACTATAATTTATAATATTAAGTACATGTCTCGATTATTTATGTTAGAATATATACTTTTAAACTAAACCCGCATGAATTACCTTCATAAATGTTTCAATGAATAAGAAAATTTATTTGAGAAAAATGTGCTTATAACAATAATAAATAGTCTAAGTCTAAGTCACAGAAAATAGTCGTAAAGAATAAAACTATTTCAAAAATATTGGTTTGTTACTTGTAGGTTGGTTTGTTGGTTGGTTTGTTTGTTTGTTGGTTGGTAGACTGGTTGGTTGGTTGGTTGGTTGGTAGACTGGTTGGTTGGTTGGTTGGTTGGTTGGTTGGTTGGTTGGTTGGTTTGTTAGTTAGCTGGCTGATGTTTTTATTTCTTCTTGAATTTATTTTTCTTTGAAATTCAAAAAAAAAAACAAAAAGAAAAATCGCTCATTTTATCAAACATTTATTTCATTTTATTATCTCATTATTTTGCATTGATTTTACAATATATAAATCTTACATTCGTATCTCTATACCTCTGTATACCAACCATTCCAATTTCTTAAATTTGTATATCTCTCTTCTTATTTTAACGATTTAGTTCACATTTTGGCCCGGGGTGATCACGAATTTTATCTCAAAACAATCAACTATGCACAATTTTATATTGATACAAAATGCAACAGGGTGTTTGATAAATTTAACATCGTATATGGCATTTGATGTACGACTTTTAAAACATATTGCCTTTTGTGTATTCCAAATGGAAAATAGGTTCATTAATATTGATATTTGAAATTGTTACACGGACTCATATATGTTTAACATAAATTTTATTAAACATTTTATAATTTATTCATAACAATTACAACAACTTTTGTATTTAAACTTCATCTCATCTCGACATTCATGCAACACACATATGTACATATATAGCGGGCACTAGAGTGTTAAGTTGACATTTCTTTAAATTTGAAATTAAAATAACAACTATAAATTGAGATTTTGAATTACATGGCAGAAATTGACAAACATTGATACCATAGTAACTAGTAATCTATAGATGTCCGTCGGTCACTTCATTCGTCACGTCTATACAAAATGTACTTGATTCTTTCGAAAACCTCTTTCTTCATTTCGTATTAAATACTTGTTTGTGTGTTTTATGTTTTAGCATTAAACTAAAAAAAAAAACTATTTTTTTCAGTAAGTTATTGAGTGTTATCTAACACATACTCTTAATGACATCCAAGAAATAAAACTGATATAGAAATATATTTAATAACCTGGTACGTTTATGCGAGTATTGATCATTAATAATCAATTTAGAAATTTATTGAAGTAAAGAGAATGATGCACAGGGTATACTGTCGTCATTATCATAGATCATTAATAAGAACTATGATCAGGACTATGTGATTTGTTAACTTTGTCAAGAAATTTAAGAATCGTATAGACGACTCTAAATTGAATATTAAACGGTAGTTAACTGTTGTGATTGCGATGTTGTGACAGTACAGATTCTGCAATTGTATTGACTATAAATGCGGAACATATAAATTATTGCTTGTGGTCGTGACCAAACATATATAGGTTTATTGTATTGATTGTATTATACTTTGCCACCAACAAAGTAGATATAATTTTGGCTTTACACAACACAATTTCACCGCATTTTTTCAAATCTTTAGCCAAACAATGCAACATTGAAAACTAATGTGGTAATTCGATTTAAATTTGATGTTTATAATACAATATGTGCATATGGGAAACGATAAATTAACATCGTAAAAAAAAAATGTTTTGACTACTATTTATAAATAGCAATATTTATTTCTAAAAACTTTAGTCAATAGATTCGTAGTTTATGATATTTGTGTATTCGGTTTTAGTAAACATATTTTATATCACTTCAGACATTCAATTGATTTAATAAACAATCAATCTTTACATATGAATATATGGGATTTATCGATGACTGAGTATGTTTCAAAATTCGAATGGATTGATCAACAATCTTCAAGATTATACGTAATTCATTAATTCACTAATTATTTAATTAATTTAAAATTAAAAAATATTCCGAACTGAATTCGTATTTTAGCTTAATTTGATTGGTTGTTGAGGTGTGAAATTAATCCCATGGTTGCGAAAATAAATTCCTTTCATAAATTGGTGATAATTTTTAAATTTATACATTGTTTAAAGTGCTGTTAATGTAAATATAATAAAATCTTTTCGATTAAAATTTTACATAAATATATTTAATTCTGCCTTTCGTTCATTTATGTTAAATCAAATCAATGAAAATATTAAACAGAATATGTTGAAATTTTGCAACAATGAACAAAAATCTCCCGTATTGAATTTTCATACTTGACAACGTTGCATCGAAAATGTCCCATATTACAAATTGTTATGTCAACCACAACTATATCGAGAACAAAATATCGCCTAGAAAACTTAAATAAATAATTGTTTTTTTTAGTGTTACAAGAACTTAAAAAAGGGATATTTTTGGCGGTATCGTGTTATTTATAAATACGTGGGGGACTGCGAAATTACCAACTAGTTTATTTTTATGTTTATATAGTCAATTATAAAATCAATTATAATTACACTGTACTATATATCTGCTGAATAATCCAGAAATGTGATCAATAATTTTTTGGTGAAATATTTTACACGACAAATATGTATTTTTAACCTCGATCCCGTAGGAATTGAACGATTTTTTGATCGTGTCACCGGTGACACCAAGTGGTTGGTAAAAAGATGAGAGTTAGTCGATTCGTTCAATTGTCCATTTTTTCTGTATTAATCATATATATATTTTTATTCAATCAATTTTGATTTAATAAATCATAAATGACACACAGTATGAAATACTGTTTCAAATATGATTTCGAATACGTCAACCTTTTTTTTTTTTTTTCGTTCCTGTACTTGTTCAACAACATGATGATGGCATATTTTTATTATTGGTAATATATGAATGATACATATTTTTAAATTCAATTGAACTTTAAATGTATATACTGCTCGTAACTCGTATAATAATTCATAAAAATTATTATTCTCTGTTTATTATATATTTTTATTTTATTTTTTATTTTTTTTATTCTTGTTTTGTATCAATTTTAATTTTAAAATAAAATACACGTCATTATACAACTCATCTTTATGGTATGTTTAAAAAAAACCATTGGTATGGTTCAATAATGGTTTTGAAAATGTATCCGGTTTTAATAATAATAAATACAAATAAATATATATACGACGAGTATATAGAACTGGCATGCTTTTTCTTTTTAAAAAGGCTAGTTCGTTCAATTTGCTAAGACAAATAAAATAAATATAAATCCGCGGAGTATAAAAAACTGGCTTGTTTTTTTTTTTTAAAAAGGATAGTTCTTTAATTTTGCTAAGAAAAAAAAAAAAAAAAAAAAAAAAAGACTTCTTCTAACAGATATTTAACAATAAGTTTGTCATATCAAATAAAATACTCAATGGGGTGCCAAAGAAATAAATATATTCAACATATGACTTTTTCTTGGACGCTTTGGAGATATATACCACATATAATTAATATATACCGCATTGATTTGTTTAATAAATTAGATTTTGATCATATTATTTTTTTTTCTTATGAAACATATTAAATACAAGTAATAATTTATGAATAATTAATTATTATTAAAACAAATAATAAATTAAAAGAAAATATTAAAAAAAAAAAAAAAAAAAAAAAAAAAAAAAAAAAATAATGACAAATAAAAAAAAAAAAAAAAATAAAACATTTTT
>JANSTX010046918.1:0-10403 GCA_027564355.1 Penthetria funebris | reverse complement strand
CTAGTGAAAAAATTGTTAAAATAATGGTTCATAATTTTAAAAATTTGTATAAAAAACGCATAACTACATAATTATTTGCAGGATGTATTATGTTGAAGAATCTTTCTTAACAACATACTGTCGCATAAGACTAATCTAAAGTAAATTTAGTATTTTAGTAGTATATGAGATGTATTTTAGCAAGTGAAATCCTTTTAATGAGTATCCTATTTTGTGTACGTTGTATAATATATAGACAATGACATAATTATCATTTTCTCACATATATAAGCTGACTATTATATGCTGTATGCATGCATACATGAGTTGTAATCAGGTTACATTAGATTGCAAAAAGGAAATGTAATATCTTCAATAATTCTCTCAAGTCCAAACTTGCTATTTTATGTGACTTCTTTGTTCAATATATCAAATTATGTGACAAATTTATGTGTCGTGGAAAAATATGTTCCATTATTATGACATACTTCGGAACTCGTTTTCCTTTGTTTGATATTATATATTCTTTCGACACACCAGAAATAGAGGAAAATATTTCCTATAATATATTATTCTCCTTTCATATTATTTATTTATTTTTTATTTTAATAAATTGTATGAGTACACTACAAGTATTCATATATATATTTCTTACAAGGGTAACTCCAAAAGTTGTATAAAATAAAGAATAATTGTGCTTCAACGGCTAATTTAGGCATTCAAAAATGCTGACTATACGCAATTTATTCTTGATAACGTGAAACAGAAAGAATACCCCAATTATTTGACATTTAGTTTAGGGTTTATACTAATAAAATCATATTTCATTACATACTATGACGAGGTGATGAATATTATTTGATGTATTATGAGTTCATCATTGAATACGTTTCCATCAGTTGTTTGTTAAAATTGATATGAGTTAAATCAGTAAAATGTTATTATAATATTTTATGCACTTGACACTCAGCAATGGCTTAAAGATGCCTCAAAAATTCAATTGCTATCAATCTCAATCATTTTGTGAACAGCATCTATGAATTCACGAATAACACACGATCATGTCCTTAAATACTTTAAACCAACTATAAATTGTCATGTATGATGGCTATTCGTCATATGAAATCAGAAAAAATTATGGAACCAAAAATCTAATTTTTAAATACAAATTAGTAAATAAAAGTTGTAATTGTTCGAATATTTCACATATAGTAGTATTCAATTCAAGATATTTTTGGGATTACCTTTGTATATCTGTATTAGAAACATAAGTATCCATAAGGAGAGAATAGAGCCTTTTACTGACATTATATAAATATGTTGCATCACAATTTGGAAACTGTTTCTAAATCAATAGATTTTTTTTTAAAAGTGAAATATTAAATGTTTACAAATTTTTTAAAATCTCTGTTTTTATGAATGTTGTAATATAAACTAGTTTTTAAAATATATATCATATTATAAATTCCATCTTCCTTGAGAATTTACAACGTATTTGAATTCATTTTAAAACGTTTCATTTCAATTCACCTCATAAACTAATAAGTTAAAAGTCAAATACAAGACGTAGATGTAACGTGAAGAGATGGCGAGAAAGTTGAGCATCCGCATCTCAAAACTAAATTCTTAGAAAACCACAGATCTATGACCAAGAAGTCTTGCCAACACTAAATGTGCAATCTGACGTTTTCATTGGAAAGTTTTGAGTTACCATCACTATTTCTATTCATTACAGGATCTTCAAAAATTCATCTCTTCTGCCTACAAATGGAATTAAATCGTGAACATTTTCGTGCCAGTACTTTTGACAACTTTCGACATGAATGCATTGATGAACTGGATTCTTTATATGAAGCTCAGTGACTGGTAAAACGAATTTATTCGTGGCTGACGTCCACTTATACCTATTAATTACTTAGTCAAATCCTATGCCATTTGCTACTTAGTAAAAGATGGAAATTGAAAACTCTTATTTTGATAATTTCTTTCGATAAATTGTTAATTTTTGGTTCGGAATATTTCCTATTTCATGCAAATATCTGAAAAAGTTCACATAAATCTTGGACAAAACCAGTTGTGAATTAAATATTAATTAATATTTCCACACATATATATTTGCAACATGTAGAATCTTTTGGAAATTATCCTCTATAATTTGTTTGCAATTTGGAGAGATTTTACCAGACATAATTCTCGACACAAACGTTACACCGATTGTAACACATGAACATGTCCATAAAGCAACACCTAATCCTGGACATCAATACAAAATGATCTCCTTGAATTATTTTAGTGCCGTTTACATATTACGAATTGACACATATATTGTGATCGAGTTTCTAGTGGAGGTACGTGCTGTACATCAAGATTATGTGTCATCCATAAAATTTGAAAATATTTCATATGCGCTTCAAATAAATCGCAGTTAACCTAGTTTGATTTTTAATTACATAATTATCATCTAAATCAACAAGTGTGATATTATACTTTACATGCAATTGTGTAATGTTGTTTCCGTTGACTGATGATGACATTAACAAGGGTTGAAATGTATTGGTTTTTTTATATTTTGTAGATTCCCAATATGAAAATGTTTTCATATTTTTTATCCAAGATATACAATAAATCTATAATATTTATATAAATTCATTATCATAATATAAGCACATTATTAAAATAACAATATTCATCTAAAATGTACAATTTATAATATACTCCTCGTCCTCGTATAGTTCGACAAAGTTTAGTTTTCCATAATTTTCCTCCAATATTATACGATATATAGCATTTGAAATGAATGTGGCCATATGGTACAAAATATATTTTCATTTAATCTCGTTAAAATATGAATAATATGTTCCACATATAGTCAATATGGCATATAAATTCTGTTCTACAATATTCTCGTATCTATATATTTATCAGGATAAAGGAAGTAACTCCTCATTTTTTATCCATTATTTTAGTTTTGTGGACTGTATAGTTAAATGCTTTAAAATCTGTAAACTTTTCCAATATAACAACGAAAGTTTCATCATATAATCGCAAATGTGATAATATCTTTATGGATGGTAATGAAAATTAGCTGGATAATAATAATTTTATGATTATAAACTGAATGTGATTTAAAAAAAAAAAAAAACGAATTTTATTTTAATCATGGAAATGTTTGCCAAATTTAATGGCAATTAAATTGGATTAGAAAACATTATAATTATGGGTTTTAAAATAAAAACAATTATTTGCATTGGATTTACACGATTCAATACATAATTTTAATTGATTATATAGTATATACACGCAACAAACCTTTTACGAAAAGTTATTATCGCAGGAATATTGAACGGAATACAGCGAATATCCCGAGTCACTAATGGGTTCTTCAGTAATATTAATTTGTTAGAAATTGAAACAATATAAAAAAGTAGTTGTTTGTCGTAAAGTAATCATAAATGAATAGGACTTAGCATTTACGCAGAATCATATTCGGTTGAATATGCTGTATATTAAAGCTTTTTTTAGCATATCCTTTATCGGCTAGTATAAGTAATCTCGGTATTGAATGGCATTAAACAAAGATTTAACGAAGAAGCATAAAATGAAAATGAACTGACAAATTTCTGTGCTAACAATGAACTACAAATTAACAATGATTTTTTCTCACATAAAGATCGTGTTAAATACACATGGTTTGGCATAACAGTAGAGGTCAATAGAGCATATACTGATTCTGTATAAGATCAGAATAATAGCAAAATTAATAAAATCTAAGACATCAGAATATATTTATTCAAAAAATAATTGAATCTACAATATTATGCATCATCAACTAAGCAGAACAAAAAAGCAAAATTCTGGTTTAGTATCAGGAATTCATAAATTGACGAACTTACTCCCTATTAAAAATAAGCACGGGTTTCAAAGGCGGAAATTTATAGAAACCACATGTTTTTGCGAACGGAAAACACGTGATAAAATTTAAAAATTAAAACAGATTTTGTAAATCAAAACACGTGTTTGGGTTTAGAAAAATTGTATTCGTTTGTGTACTCCTGAAAATATGTATTGATCAATAATTCATCTGGGTTTGGATATTAACTAAACAAAACAAAAAAAACAAATCCTAGTTTAGTATCAGAAATTCATAAATTGAAGAACTTACTCTCAATTAAAAATAAGCATATGTTTTATAGGCAGAAAATTTAAAGAAAGGACATATTTTTGCGAACGAAAAACACGTGGTTAGCTTAAAAAAGTAATACATATATTGTAAATTTAAACACGTGTTTGAGTTTAGATAAATTGTGGTTATTTATGTACTCCTGATAACATGTACTAATCAATTCATCTGGGTTTGGATACTAAACAGAACAAAAAAGCAAAATTCTGGTTTAGTATCAGAAATTCACAAATTGACGAACTTACTCTATATTAAAAATAACTATATATTTTCATAAAGAAAGCACGTGTTTAACCTAAAAATGTAACACATATTAAAGAATTGTATTGATTTATGTTCTCCTGATAACATGTATTAATTAACTCATCTGGGTTTGGATACTAACTACAAAGAACAAAAAATCAAAAATCTGGTTTTGTATCAGGAATCCATAAATTGACGAACTTAATCATTATTTAAAATATGCATAAATTTCATAAGCGGGAAACGTAAAAAAAGCACATGTTTTTGCGAACGAAAAACACGTGGTTAACCTAAAAAAAGTAATAGATATTTATAAATTTAAACAAGTGTTTGGGTTTAGAAAAATTGTATTTATTTATCAACTCCTGATAACATGTAGTAATCAATTCATCTGGGTTTGGATACTAAACAGAACAAAAAAGCAAAATTCTGGTTTAGTATCAGGAATTGATAAATTGACGAACTTACTCTATATTAAAAATAACTATATGTTTCATAAGCGGGAAATTTAAAAAAAGCACATGTTTTTGCGAACGAAAAACACGTAGTTAACCTAAAAAAAGCAATACATATTTTGTATATTTAAACACGTGTTTGGGTTTAGAAAAATTGTATTTATTTATCTACTCCTGATAACAGGTACTAATCAATTCATCTGGGTTTGGATACCAAACAGAACAAAAAGTTCAAATTCTGGTTTAGCATCAGGAATTCATAAATTGACGAACTTAACTATATTAAAAATAACTATATGTTTCATAAGCGGGAAATTTAAAGAAAGCACGTGTTTAACCTAAAAAAGTAATACATATTAAAGAATTGTATTGATTTATGTTCTCCTGATAACATGTATTAATTAATTCATCTGGGTTTGCATATTAACTACACAGAACAAAAAATCAAAATTCTTGTTTAGTATCAGGAATCCATAAATTGACGAACTTACTCTTTATTTAAAATAAGCATATGTTTCATAGGCGGGAAATGTAAAAAAAACACATGTTTTTGCGAACGAAGAATACGTAGTTAACCAAGATAAGTAATACATATTTTAAAAATGTAAACACGTTTTGGGTTTTGAAAAATTGTATTTATATTAATTTGAATATTTGATCCCGATAACAGAACTGATCAATATCGTCATCATTAATCAGAGTTTCATTATGGGTAAAATTGTGGGAGTTATGGATGTGAGAGAGGGCATATACAGAAAAAGATTTGTAAAAGTGAATAACATAGTGGTTTATTGCAATTTAGTGCACTGTCAGTAAATTCTGTGTGAATAGTGAGACCTATTGAATACAGCGATTCACAAATTTAGAAAGCAAAACCAGAGGTCAAGCTATCTGTTTTAATTAAATCGACCTACAGACAGGGGGCCGTTGAATTGAGTTGAACCCGGTGTTTCAATGTTAATAATTTTATTTAAATTTTTAATTTAAATAACTGTTGCCACTACTGAATAAAAACAGTATTATTTTTTTTATGTTACTGAGGAGCCTAGTAATATTATAGGGAAGAATTGCAGTGAAGAAAAAATTCTGGATAGAGATCTTGAATAGAGTGTCTCTGATGGTAGAATATTTTCGAGCTACAATGTTACCAGTTGGATATATATATAGTTGTTATTGCTTTGGTATTTGCTAAATTATCAAAATTAATCGACAAACTCACTGACAAATAATCAGATCATCAATTATTAGTATTACATAGACACTTTTGTTGCCACTGAAGGACGGAAACCTTCTCAATTTCATTCACATATTGTCTCTAACCATTTGCAACTTGAATACTTAAAACTTCAATAGTTGAGTTTTTAGTGGTTCAAAATTATTAAGTTTGATTGAAACATATCCAATTCGTTATATAACGTTGTATATAGTAGGCAGAGACACGCAGATGATTGGGCCAAACCACACTATATCTCATTTATCAGATTTTACTCTTATGAATAAAATCCTGAGTTCTATGTAGGAGCTGAGAGAGCTTGTTTACTTATTAACATTAAAGAACGTCAATTTTTAATTGAAAAACACATAAATAGAAGGGTAACTTAGCCATAATCCAATTTTGTTAGTCGTATTTCGCCGAAAATTACTAGATTGGTAATCGTACTGTTCTTCTGATTATATCCATTTTTAAATATTTTATTTAATTTTTAGTGAATTATGAATATCCTTTATAGATGAAAACATTAATTAAATTTTATGTTTAAAAAAAAAAAAAAAAAAAAAACCATTACTCGTCATTATTTTTGCAATAAAATTTTTTTACAATTTTCATCACTTTTCCAATTTATTTGTGAAAAATCGTACATAAAAATATATGACCATAAATTTAATATTATCCGAAATCTCTTCTCAGGTGTAATCTATTGGAAAATTAATTGAAATTTACTACATAAGTAAAAAAAAAAAAAAACACCATACACTGATTTAGTCGTATATGGACGTAGCTTTTACTATTTAATAAAAATTTACTACACCAAAAATATTAAAATGAGAAAAAATTAAAGTTTCCATTTCCATTCAGTTTTCCCGTCTTTTTTCTGATTAATTTATTTTGGAAAATATTAATATTTTATATAAAATTAATTAAAATTTCGACTGTTGAAATGAATTAAAATCTACAGACACAATTGGACAAAACAAAGACGGCGGGCGACGAAAATCTTCAATAATAAAAGAAAATGTAATGCGATAACGAAAAGTAATATCAGCAATAAAAACCTCTAATTTGGGGTCTAACTTCGGGATATTCAGGAAGGTAACTTATGTAATTATTTACCTATGATGTATTGTGAAATATTTCAACTATATCATTTGATATCAATTTTGTAAGGTTTTGATAAGTTAAGATGACGGACATAGAAAACTCAAAAGTAGCAGATGGAGTGGAGATAATTAGCAGCAATTGTCGATTCATTACAAATTCATAGTGACCCTTTACAAGATTCCATACTTAAAACATTAGTGCGATATTATAAATAGGTTTAGAACACAAGTCACACTGCAGTTAATATTTTAATATTTTATAGGACAATTAAATGATTTTAGTAACAAAATTTATTTTCTACTAGGACATCATGAATATTTATTTAATTATACGTTAAATAGAATATGTTCTAATTTACTGAAATCTGTTAGAAACTAAGGTTTATTGTTATAATTGACATAATTTAAAATGAGAGAGGTAGTCAATCATATTTAAAATATCAGGTTTACACCTACGAGTATTATTGGTCTTCAATTTTATTTAAAATTTACTACTGTTTTCGGAAAATAATTATAAAATGTAAAGTAGGTGGTATTTTATAAAATTATTTATCATTTCATTTTTAAAAATTTTGAAAAAAAAAATTACTCTGGTGATAAATGTGATAAGAGGTGTTCTTTCAAATAATTGAAAAATAACAATTTCACAGTTTTTATTTAAAAGAATTAAAAATTGAAAACATCAACCCATTTTCCTAACAAATGCAAAATTGTAGTCAATATTTTAGTAGGATGTATTCAAACATTTTTAAAAACTATTATACCAACACTTATATACAATTTTTATGTATTAGAATTTTTAAAACGATCTTTCTATTGCACTCTGTTTGTCGATCAGAACTAAATCAACAGCAAACAATTTATGGTAAAAGATCTCATTTTTAATTTATAATTTGTTTATGCTAATAAAGATAAATTGAATATATAATACCGTGATGGATTGATTAACTGAAGCTGATGAGTATCTTGGTGCAATGTTTGATAATGTCCCAGATAGGTCATTGTGTCAAACGTTGCTATAGTCTAGTGTATGCAGACTTTTTGTAATGACGATTATCACTAACTTATAATTTTACCTTAATTTTTTTACTTAAAAAATCACTATCTTTACTTTAATGCTGATGAAGGTTAATTTTTCGTTTGACTCAACATTTACTTATAGACATATATTCAAATTTGGATATTGTGCTTGAATTTGATAATCATGTTGGTCTGGTCGCAAACATTTCTGATTTTTATGATATCGAACGTTAGTTTCAAAAATAAAAAATCAAATATAAATCATTTCCGAGGTGAAAAACTGTCGATGAAGTAGGCTCTTTCATGTCCCAATTATTATTTGACTTGTATAATCTATTTGTCGAATTGGTCAAAGATCGCGATGGGGAATTATTCGTACGACAGGTAATTTGTAGCATTGGATTTACCATAAATATACTATGTAATGTTGAAAATTTAATCATGCTGATGATCAAGGAAATTAATTATGTAATCATTTCTGGTACTATTTGACCAATGTTGTTGAGTCTAATGTTGATAATTATTGACAATTTCGCTATTGAACAAGAACTGATAAAATTATGGTAATTTTCTGACAATATTTGATCAACTATTCTGCTGGCACTAATGACCGGTATTTAATACTGTTCAAAAATGCTCCACTAATGATTAGGCATGTCATTCTGTTGACCAAACACAATTGACATTTTTCTTAAATTATGCCACATTTTGACAACATTTACTGTTAAAATGCAGAAACTAAGACTTTAAATATTCGTCCACTTAACCAAGTATTTGATCGAAATTCTGGTACAGTTTGACCGTAGGTATATTCATGAAACGTTGTATGATATTGACTGATTAAATTAATTACGTATTTAATTCTAATTGAATATTTAATTAGTTCAACTAAAGAGTAATAAAACTAAAAAATAATGGTAAGAAATATTGACACTAATGAACCAGACAGATGAAATTGTTAAAAAATTCTGACGCAGTTTAACCATGAATTGTTGAAATTTTTGTGTAATTTTGGCCTATAATGATTAGCAAATTAATATTTTTGACTCAAGTACTGATGATGGACGTTGTTTTATAAATGTTGACACTAATTAATCGGTATTTAATTCTAATGGCCAAATATTGATGACATTGTTTAAAAATATTTACTGTGACTGTATTATATTTCATATAATAAAGAATTTTTGAAATTTGAAATTTGAAATTGAATTCTATGATTGGATTATTCAAATTCTTGCCTATACTCACCCAGATGTTACGAAAAAAACTGCACTTATAAAAATGTGTCCTTTGATTTGTCTCTAACCATAAAAAATCAAAATCCTTCGAAACACTAAATTTTCTTTATTTCGAAATTTGTTATATTGTCAATAATAAAATACGAGGGCAAACTTTAGAATTTAGGAACAATTTCGAAAACAAAACAAATCAAATGTTTGCCATTGAGTAATTTTCTTTTAAATTAAAGCAATAAAAAAAAGGTGCAAAATACGTCCGTCATATTTAATTCAGTATACGTGACATAAATTTGATAAGAAATTTACAGAGATGCGGTGTTACATCAGATGTTGCCTGAACTTTTAGATGCCTAGAACATATAAAGAAATGTGAAAGTTTGAAACTTATCTTTTGTAATGTTTTTTTTTTTTGAACTTACATTCTTCCATTCTCTATTCCTATAGGAGAAAATAATGCATACATTTTTTATAAAGTATCAATAATGGAAACTCTCGTCATTTGAAAATATTGTTGATTTTTATTAGAGCAGTAAAAAAATAATAAACTTAGAAAGTAATAAAATAATACTTACAATTCTAAATTATTAAATTCGTGATTGTATACTATTGGAGTAATGTACAAAAAAAGTTTTTCATTTTTATACTTTTTAGGCCCTGGGAACGAAGTTCCAAGGGTCATTGTATTTGATTTCGTTCATGTAACGCCAAGAAATAAACATCTCGAAAAAAAAAAAATTGCACAGAAGTGCTTATAATTGAAAAAAAAGTTGATTTAAACATGTCCGTCCGTCTGTCCGTCCGTCCGTTCGTGCGCACGATAACTTGAGAATGCGTCGAGATATCGCTATGAAATTTTGCACTTCAAGTACCTCCCGTACAGACTTTCACTCCTTTTTTTATTTTTTAGAATAAAATTATTTGTAGAATACATACAGACTTCAAATTTTACATATGTAACTGCTATTATGA
>JANSTX010046907.1:0-12086 GCA_027564355.1 Penthetria funebris | reverse complement strand
ACTTATATATTATGTTGTGATCCGTTAAACAATTCCCAGTGCCTACAATAATTGGCGATGCCAATTATATTTCTCTCGTTATACTATACAATATTTAACAATAATTTTATATACTTTGCAAGGTATTTTAATATCCTAAAGTACAAAAGATCATAAATTTTAAGTTACTTTTATAATACAAAAAAAAAATCTGTTTCTATTAAAAATAAAGACATATTTGACAAAAAAAAATGTTCTAAAACTCATTTCAGAAACAACAAATGAAACAAGGACAATTTTCCTGACAAAGGTTCACTCAAAATCAATGTGAGTTTGTAAAGAAACTGTTATAACAAAAGGAATGACAATACTAATAATAAATTTTTCTTTTTTCTTTTTTTTTTTGTAAATATATAAGGAAAATACATGAATTATTGTATTGTTATATTTGCTACTTTGTACAAAATTTTGCCCTAAAGGTAACTTGGGAGGTTGCCTATGGCCAACATTTTCAATGGCATGTGCTTTTTTCATGCTTTTGAAATATATGTTTATTTACTATTTATTTCATTATATTATTATATTTTTTTTTTTGATTCACAATTCAGTAATCCTAAATTGTTTGGGCTGCTTCTCTATTACTCACAAAAACACCAGGGTATATTTGAAAAACATATTTGTAAATGAAGCTTTCATTGTAACTGAAATAGGACGAAAATATTCCTTCTTTAAATATGTGTACGATCGTATAATATCAAATATTGTTCTTTATTTTAAAGAATTTATTTATTAATAGAATTTGAATGGAAAGAAAAATGTATTCTAGAAAACTTTGTGGAATCTGTTGATTCCACAAAGTTTTCTAGTTTTCGACAACAAACAACATTTTAATATTCTGACGATGAGTAGCAATGAATATTATATAACACTTGCACTGTATATTATTATTATTATTATTATACTTAATACCTACTGAATAACAGGGTTAATATTAAACTACTTATTATATAGGTTCTCAATAACGAAGTAAAATTGTAATTTATTGATTTCGAAGTTTTCTTACTGGGCTTTCGATATTTAATCCTTCTTAGAGTTTTTAGTTCTTAGTTCTATATTTCAATATGAACAATCACAACACCTTATCTTTGCTCTACCACTGGTACTTGACTTCTTATCCTTAATAGCGGATATGTTTGCTAATCGACTTTTGTTTGAAAAGACAATTTAAAATATGCGCTTCAGGTACCCATTTTCGAATACTTGTATTTGTTACACAATGTACTTAATATCTGTTACATCATGGTCTAATGGCAAATATTTTCGAAAGTAATGGAACATGCTATAGACATACTAATCTTCATTTGATTAATTTTACAAACTTTAATTTTTATACCAACTTGTCCCTTTTATCTACTTGCTGTTTGTGATAGCAAACAGTCGTCGTCAGCGAAGTTAGCATTTTCAAGTCAATTCCATAGGATACCATGTGTGAGTTTATCATCATCATAACTCAGCTAAAGACGAGCAGGTAATAAAAGTCACTCTTGTATTACAACCTAATGTTCTTCAAAAGTTATTCGTAATATATTTGGTATAGTCTGTGCAATTGCAATAACTTTGTCTATAGTACAAGAATTCAGTAGACAATTTCATTTCTTTATTTGTTCGCATCAGTAACTGACATATATCGTGATCGTCTACTGATGACACCACCACTTGGGGATAAAGATGGATTGAGTAACCCCGATGATAGTTCGTCATCAGATCACAATACACTCGATATTGTTTTTTGTTAATTATTTAGGAAATTATATTGTACTATTTGAGTGTATACACCATTAGTTCACCGCATGTACCACAATTAATTTACTTTCTTACAATTTGCTCTTTATTTTCAAAGTTACAAATAATTAATTAGTAATCATCAGTACCCATTGGAGAATAATTAGAATACCGTGATGAGTGATTAATAGCGTACTTTTGTTGTTAACTTTCTATATGTATAGTACGTATTATGTTTTTAATAATCCCTTTTATTAATAAAATGTCACTTGCCTGACTGATTAATTGCTTCACGACAGGTCTATGATGCAAATTCAAATTATTTTCTTATTGTATACAATTTGTTTACAATATAAATTATAAATTAATAACCTTTTCAGAAATTGATCATATTTTGACCTGTTGTGTAAATGGAATTATACCCTGTGCTGATGAAGCTTGAATACTAAAAATATATTACTTTTAATGAATTAGTAAGAGGGATATAGAATTATACGAAAAAATATTAGGAAAAGGAAAATAGATTCAGCTCGTCAAACAATTCGCAACTTCGACTAAAATAAGTTAATATTGTTATAAAAACTGCTAAGGTGGTTGTTCTATTAATTTAATGGCTCTTCCTTGTAAATAGCCTTGACCGAGCGATTAACAAAAATTATATGTTTTTATTACGTAGTATAATAAAAATATCACTTGTAATATAGTACAAACTTAATTTATTTAATATAACAAATAATAAATTAGAAAGAACTAAGTCATTACTGTTAAATCCTTACACCTGTATTGTTATTGATTAATACAAAAAAATAGATTGACATTCAATTGGACTAATCAAGCAAATATATAAGCATATTGCAAAATTTAATCTTACAGGATGTGTTGAACTAATTAGTGAATGATATTGTTATCGAGAATTGTGAGAGAATGCGAGGACAATGCAAAAAATATTTTACCACCGAGTATATGTGTCCGTCTAATTTTGCCTAAAAACAATACTTATTTAAGGTTATGCTCTAATGTTACAAATCTTTTTTAAAAAACCTTTTAAAGATGCTGGCCAATTATAATATGCTACTTATACGATCGCAAAGTGATAAATTAACTTTTTTACATCGTTTGAACAACTCAAAACAAAATAATACCGTCTTTCAGACATTAAAAATCATTACTACCTGGCGATTTTCTATTCTTTTATGTTATAATTGCTTATTATGAATTATTAAGAATTTATAATTTACTAAATTACCATTTTCCTAACTATGTTGCCATGAATGAGATGATCTATTCTTTAGAATATATTGATGAACTGTGAATATAATATTTATTTACAACTTTCATTCCAATTCCGAGAGAAATCCACATCTTTTCCTGTCCTTACTACATTTCGTTCCAGATGTTTATCTTAATTTGATGCATTTTACTATTCATTCTATTATACTATTTTAAGATTAAGTCTATCGTATTTCAGACGCTAATATCTTTAATTTCTTCAGTAAACCATGCTTAATTTATATGTTTATCACATGTACGTTAACTTTTCTTATCCAAACAGCTACATACGTTGTCATGTTTACATTTTCTTGAGACTTACATGGATAACCGTATGAATTCATTGTACCGTGAACTGATGTTGTAACTATCTTGGCATTTCGAATTGTTGCCATGTGGTCACGATGAGCTCTTTGACTGCCGACAGAAAAAGTTATTGAATAACCAAATTTAATAGCAAAGAACAATTTTCGTAAATTATTCTTAAGCAAATTTGATGCCTCATCTTTTACGTAAATGACGAATGAATTAAAATCCAGTGAATATCCACAAAATACCGTATCAATCATTCTTGCAAAATCTTCTTTGGTATAGTGGTCTAAAAAATGTATTGTTTATTTTATTTTCAATTGCAAATAAGAATTAAATTTTCAACTTTTTCTATGTGCACATGCATGGAAATAAAGTAGGAAAAAGAAAATAAGAAGCGACAGAAGAGTTAGATTTGGTAACCATAATTTTAAAACATGCATAAATTTCAGTGCATGTTCTTGTACTTCCTATCAATGTAATCGAATTATTTTCGCAATTTATTTATAGTTCATATTCTTATCAGGGTGCTACATGAATGCTCTTCAAACATCATATCAGTAAGTCTGAATAAAGTTAATTATTTTTGAAACCATATACCTATTTTGTAATATTTGATAGCATCAAATTAAACTCAAAGCAATTTATTTCTTTCCAAAAGTAAATAAATTCACTGAATATTTTTGCTTTTGCATATTAATTATTCAGATGCAAAGAAATAATGGAACTTACACGGTACACAAATTAATGAATCTTAAAAACATACACACAAGCTATTACGTACGTGTAATGTAATTTATCTTTAAATTGAAATAAAGAAAACTGAATAATTTTTAACCATGTAAAGTTACAGTATTTCATATAAATTTTTTACAACAATTAAAATACACTACTTAAATATTAACACATTATTTTTGTATAATTAAGCTGAATATCAAATAAAACAAAAGAAATATGGTCCTCATCTATTTCATTTATTTTGAAAATAAAAAACTACTAAACTGTCAAAATCAAATATTAAGTACTGTGTCATGCGCAAGTGATTCCCAACAAACATTTTTCAAAATTGAACGCAGCACACAAAATTCAGTGGACTGCGCATATAAAAAAGATAAAATATGCAGAATTTAGCGAATTGAGAACGTCTATTTGTTGAGCGACTAGAGTACGTCTGTTATACGACGAATAGAGTATATTTTCGCCTTAAATATTTTGTTTTGAGCGGTTAAATTTTCAAATTTAAAAAAAAATATTTTTTTTTAGGTTAAGTCCAATGTGAATTTTTTTTTACATAGCGTACTCTGTATCATGTGAATTAAATATTAATTCTAGTACTATTATCTAACATATATGATAATGAATTGTAATTTTAATTTGTCAATTTAAATGTAAATTCTGGGTTCAAATACGTTTGTTTTTGTTTTATTATATTATTTAAATTTTAACATTTATTATATTAATTAAAGTTTAACAATTATGGTTTATTTTAATAAATATAAATTATTGTATTTTAATTTAATTATATAAACCGGTATTTATTGTGATATTACATAATTTATTATATTTTATCTAAATTGTGATTTTCAAATCATAATGTTTTTGTGTTTTTATTATACTAACTCATCATGCATAATATAGTCCATTTTCTATTTACAAATTATCTTTAGTTAAGAAACATATTTTTGTGATATTAAAATTATATATTAGGGTATGTACAGCAACGTTAAATATTTAGTGGCACAACGAAGGAATTTGAAAACATTTTTTTCAAGTTTTTAGATGCTATGAAGTTCAGAAAACACATCGTCGAAGAAATACGTACATAAAACTGTAATGGTAATTTTATAGAAAAAAAGAAAGCACACACATCACGTCCATGCTTAAATCAATCTATGTAATGTTAATATAGTTTAGAATAGATGTGCGTACCGAAGAAATCAAAACCTGAAAAGTTATAAAATAGTCAGGAATATTAACCATGACTCCATGACTTGAAATATTATAAGCGAATACTGTCATGATCATAACTATTAATTTGGCAAGAGGATATTGTCGTTATCTCAATTTATTAATGGTGTGGTCAACATTTATGGTTAGGAAGTGATTTCCTTCAGCATCACAAGGATATTAATTGGTCGTTATGACTGAGTTATAATATATTTGAATTGAAAGGTAATGACTGGTTTATCTATTATATAACTGATATGTAAAATATATAGTGACACATTATTTCATTCACCAGATAGCTGCCACATTTTATCTATATCGAAAATTTGGTGTTTTTCTATTGAAAACATTTTTATTCCATCGATAGTTTTGATAAGCGCCTGCTTTTGTGATATTTTGAATTGTTGCAACTGCAACATTATATAGTGTAATGTAATAAGTGAAGCCGACATCGAGAATTAGAGAGGAAGCGTATTATTGCATTAATATGTTTTACAACATCAATATTATTAGCTGTATAGTTAAATAGAAGGGTTTGCTCCTTTAGTATTTGATGATCTTTTGGATCACATGGCTAAAGATTGTGATATACTGTTATTGAGTTTCGTTTGAAAATGCAATACTGTAAATAAAAATTCGAAAATTGTTTGCCTGCGTTATTAAATTATGTATAAGGTAGGTTATTATAGTAACTCTTCTACAGTTTGTATTTTTGTGAAAATTTGGTTAATTTTTTCGTACCATAATTAAATGAACTAGTAAAGGGATTGTAATTATTCTGCATAACTAAATTTACTCGCTGCTCGTTGTATAATCATAGAAATTTTATTCGATAATATCCACTTTGTGACTTTTAAGTAAATCACATCTTAAAGTTTAATTTAATAATAAATAAAGATTTTAGATGAATATATACACCTCTATTTGCGTACATAGTATAACAATTTAACAAGGCAATCAATAAACAGCATCATAAAAGCTTTCAAAGGTATTAAACAATGATAATTCTATTATGTGTAAATCTAATTGAAATCTTTAAAATGCTTGTTAGATAATCGATCCAATATTATTAGTATATTTTGTTTGAGAATTTTTTCATTTTTTTAAATATTATATAATACAGCATTAAAATCTGTTAAGACCATTTTTAGGCTTTATCAACGAATATATTATCCTTTAAAATTTGTATATTGATGAGTCTTCATTTTATTTTCTGTGTCACGTTTCATTTATGTTCGTCATATTGAATTTTAAATAAAATTAGTATGTTGATACTATAGTATTTTAGAATGTTTTATGGACGAGGTGGATTTGGCACATCGAAAAATAACCGCTAGATAATTGTCATTAATTTGATATTTCAAGATGCACAATGTATGTCAATTCTTAGCATGTGATTTTGGTTTAAACAGAGCTTATGTTTCGTGTTTGTCGCCTGGGTGAAAAATAAACTATTACAACAAAACTGGGTAACCTAAAATTGTAGTGAATTATGCTTATGCAGAAGCGGACAGCTATAATTGATTCTACATTTCCAGTTCGATAATTTCAGGTCGGGGATGCTAATATGAAATTACCATAGAAATCAAATTTTTTATAACGCAACAAAAAAGCTTGCTTAAACAACACAGCGAGCACAATTCTGAACTAAAATAATAGTAGATTTCAATGTACGAATGTGTGTATGTTCGAAAAATATGTTGGTTTTTTTTTTGTCAAAAATCGCATGAATTTGGAATTCATAATCCAATTTTTACGTGCTGACAAATTATCTCAAAATCATCAAATGTGTATCAGGCTACCAGGCAAAGATAATTCTCAACTAAAAAAATACATTTCAATGTGCGAATGTGTGTGCAAAATATGTCGCTTTTCGTCAAAAATTGCCTCTTGTATTAGGAATTCATAATTCATAAACTAACAAAATTATATAAATGTAGCTTTTATTAAAAATAGCCTCTTGTATTAGGGCTTCATTATTGATTACATAAAGTAATTAAGAACACATTTTTACGTCCGCATAAAATATCTCAAAATCATCAAATGTATATCAGGCATGCAGAAATTTATAAATCATTTCAAATTTTACGTGAATAAAAACTTTGATTGATAAAATTTTTTGTTTGTAATTTAGTTTTCTTGTGACGCCACCGATCATTGAAATAAATGCATTAAAATTGTTTTTCAGATCAGTGTTGCATTTGTAAGATTTAATTAGTGTGACTATAAATTAAATCCTTATCCTTGCCATATACATTAATGTGAATATTTTCTGGAAATTAATATTGTTTCTTATATGCATAACATCACTAATGGACCTCAGTTTTTAAAATTTAAGCAGGTGTACCGTCATCGACCATTACTAATAAATCAGTTGAAAATACAATAATTTTATATTTGCTCGTGTATTTTCACATTGCCATTTATTTTCATAATTACATAAAACCACCTCATCTATAAATATTATAATACCTTAAAATTGAATCTGGTTATTAATTTCTTCAATTATCATTAACTTCAAAATGGGGAATTCACCGATTTCCCATTTATCTTTCTGCTTTGGTTTTTAAAATCATGTTATTAAACCATTAAAGTCATTATAAAATGTATATAGACGAAAAATAATGTTCCATAAAACGAATATCTGAAATTAGACATTAAAAATTTCTAGAGCTTTTAATTAAAGTGAATTGTATATTTAAAAGGAAGCGGAAGTAATAAATATTATTTACTTGAAGATTAGAATTAATGATGTCTATTAATAGTAGTTAAAATAGGGCTATTTTTCTTCTCTGTATAGATATTTTGTGCTATTTAAGCATTTGTTGCTTGCAGGAAATATGAAGCATAAGATACCAAATTAAATCTTGTGTACATAAACCATTATATGTTAGTATATAGGTTGTCTGCATGACTGCTATGTACTCGTATGTACTACAATTTTTAAAATTAAAGTTTGAAAGATACGATCACAATAAGTTTTGTAGGAGACAATAGATAAACTAATGTACTTTATTTGGTTCCAAAATGTATGTGTGCAATACTTAGATTAATCATGCTTCACCGGTAACCACCTTTCTCATTGTAAATAATGTTAATTATAACAATAAATCTGAGTCTCATATTTATGATGTCCTGATAGAAAATAAATTTTGTGACTAAAAACATTTATTTTTCCTATACTTTTTCCATATTATTTACAGGAACCTTTTAAATGTTACGAAAGACCAAGTCAGAACTACTGACCGTGGGAATTTGGTTGAAATATCTTTAATTATCTCAGATAATTTGATACGAAACGGTAATAGATAAAAAAAACAAAATGTAATTACCCAAAAATATGGTCACTAACCTATTTGAACCATAGTGAAACGATTATCTTTGTCAAAAATTTAAGCGCTTGTGTTTTTATCAAAAAGGCTGGAAACAATTTTTCCGAATTTTGTATCGACTTTTCTTTATATGTCATATTCTCATTCTATGCATTGTACTTACCTCAAGCCCAACTTCCACATAATTGGCCTAATTACTGGCCTACACAACAATTGGAATCACACAAATATTAAATATTTAAATAGTAAAATATATTGTCATTGCATTACATAAGTTGTTGCACTCCAATTGCATCAATTTTCTTCGCAAAATTCACAACATAATTTCCATTTCTACCAATAAAATTTTGCTTAAAAAAAATTTTGATTATGGGAAAATACAAAAAAAAAGTTGTGTTGTATGAAGGAAGGAATAGTTTTTTTGAATTTTCTTGGAAATTATAGCTGTGTTCCGTGAAAACAAAGTATTTTTGAGTTCAGTAGAATTTTCTGAACAAACTAAATAAAAAATTGTTGAAAGATTCCGGAAAATGTCGGAAAATTCAACTTCTGTATTTGACTAGATAGAGCAAAATTTTGTATGGACGACCAGCATAACTTTTGAAGCTTCCCATATATTCCAAATTTCAGGTCTCTAGCATTTCCGGTTTAAGAGATCTGGAAAATTTGGAGCCCATTTTCGTTAAAAAAATTCTTTAAACGTAGCGAGTTTTCATGATAACATCTATATGGAGCCTATTTAAATGCACCAAGTTTGTTCCTGATATTTTCAAATTCGTTGTTAATTGGTCGAGTTAGAGCATGTTTTCCGATTTTTTGAAAATGATGCAGACCCAACTTTGAAAATCCATAACTCGGAAATAGTTGAATATAGAATTTTCTTTTCAACATCAATAATTAGGTATGATGATAAAGAAAAAATCATTTTCTGGAATTTAAAAAATTTTGATCTAAAAGTCGACAAATTGCCATTTGAAATATACAAAAAACTGCATGATTTTAGTATTGCATAATCTTTTAGAAATTTTAACAAATCGGCTTCTATTATATTTTTGCAATATACAATGAAGTCATGTCTCTGGAAAACGGTAAAAAAAAATCCGGAAAATTTATTTTTACTATTTTTCAATTAACTTTTAAAATGACTCTGTGAGTCACTTTTAATAATTTTTCCAATTGTTACAGGAAAACCACAAAAGTTAGGCAAATTATAAAAATTGTGTTATGAAGGCCTTATATGGGACTATTTATGATAAATATTTAAAGAGCATAAGTATAATATTCACCGACTTACAGTCATTTGAAAGTGCCATAAATGACCACTTTCAAGCGCAAATATCTCAGTTCCGGAAAATAAATCTGGAAAACGAAAAAAGGCGGCTCGGCAGTTATTCAAGGACTATATGTGTAGGAAATTTTAACCCGATCGGAGCATGTTTTCTTTTTGAACCCAAGGGTTACCCCTTTGTTGAATTGAGATGACAAAGAAAAAATCAAAAAGAATTCTCTTTCCTAACACACGCGCACCGCAAGTTTTCCTTTCTAATGCTGAGTGCTGCTACACGTCATAGAACACAACACAAGGAAGGGAAATCCTTTTTTTTTACATGTGATCATGACATCACCCCCACAAATAAAATTCAAATTAGTACTAGCCAGACTCGAACCTACCAGTCTCTACAAAACAACATGCGGTCGCTCTACCTCGACAACCACCAGACGTTATGACTACATTGCGTTAAAAATCGTATACATGTTTCAACCAAAGACACACTACAAACAAAACATCACAACAATGTGCTATAATTAAATAATTTTTGTATTTTTCAGGTCCGTGTTGAGTCTAGCAGTTTGAAAAAAAGAAAATTGGAAATTTGAAGGGCTAATTCAATAAATTTAAATGCATTTTTCTTACATTTGAACTGAAAGTTGTTTTTTTTTTATTCAATAAATTATTTGTTTTATGCTACACGAAATTAATTTTTTTTTTATTTTACTTAATTTATTTATAATTTCTATTTTTCTTATGCGTCTTTGATGATGTGACTGGCCTTTTGGTGGTAAGTTTTTCTTGTTGTCGTATGCCCCACTATAGCTTGCATTACTGAAACGGAACGAAAAAAAAGTGTGTGATTATATCAAATTATCTGATACTTCTGTTTTCATGTTTTTTTTTAAATAAATGGCTTTATGAACCTTTTAAACAATAGTTTACCCTGGATGCAGGCGCAGTTTTGATAGGAATGATGTAATTCATCAAGTTCATTTATGTGATCTGCTTCAACTCAGTATATATATATATATTGTTTTTGTCAGATTCCGCAACTTTTAGTGTTCTTGAATAGTTACATTACAATTGGGTTCATTGAATATATTCATCACATGCCTTCTAGTGTATCTATTTTAATCAAAGGACACCGAGAAAATGCATCAAATAAATCAAAAAAAAAAAAAAAAATTAAAATAAAAGATGTAATCGAATAAATGAAATAATAACACCACAAAGAGTATGGTTCATGCTTTAGTGTGTCCAAACTGATTATTTTTTAGCATCAAAGATTTTCTTGATTATAACTTGCATTGAATGGAAAATATGGAATATGAATATGTGAGAGTGAAACTCGAAGTTCATAAGATAGTGGCATACTTCGTAAATAAATATGAATATTAATTAATGTTCATTGATTTATTAATTTACATAAATATTTTTTGTGTTTAAAAAAATAATAAAAATTGGATAAATTATTAAGAGTATTTTATTTTTAAAATGTATGGAAAATATTATTCAATTTTCGACGTTTCGTATATCATCATGAAAATATAATTATCAGAAGATGCATGTATTTAATTAGACCATTAATTTCATCTCAATAGACAAAGTTTATTAAGATTTACAATCCAACATAACAATACATATACATAACAATATATAATATTATAAAATCAACCCTACAATCATTGAAACCTTTGGATTCTATGTAAGATATAAACGTCTTTACCACTATGCTACATTGCATATAAAGAATAATTTTGATCATCTTAATTTAACTGTAATAACACAAAAAAAGTTATATGTTTTCAACTAAACATTTATTATTTACTTCAGATTAAAAGAAGGAAAATTAGAATTGTGAAAATTATAAAAAAAAATCACCAACCTGTAACCATTTCATCAATAATTATAATAATAATATTAGTTAATAATAATAATGATAATAATAATAATAGTGTTCTGTTAAATTTCATTATTTTTTATATGAAGATTTACATTTGATAGTAAAAACAAACAAAACAAAATATTATTTTAATTGCGAATGACTTGAGATCACAATACAGGATTAAAATAAACAACAAATATAGTATTTATTATTGTACACATAAATTATCAATTATATAAAAATCAACATGTTAAAGTTATATTTCACATTTACATTTAGCATGATGTGACTTTACTCTACTTAAACTAAA
>JANSTX010046896.1:0-12086 GCA_027564355.1 Penthetria funebris | reverse complement strand
TATCATATGCACTAACCAATGTGTCTATAATATTCGAATTGCTCTTCAAAATAAAGTTTAAGGATCAGGAAATTGAAAAAAATAAAATTAAATGAAAAGAAGAAAGAACACAGAACAACACATCAGAACATCAAAAGCACATATGCCTGCCCCATGAAAGTTTTTTTGTTCAGTAAATTTTCTTATGTTTTCCACCCCATCTTAACTTAACTTCAAATATTGTATTATAAACCCCCCATAAACGAGAGTATATGAATTTTTTTCGCATATACAATACCATCTAATGATATAGGTCATAGTTTAGTTAACAAACATTTTGGGTATATATTATTGTAATGTGGACGTGTAAAGTGTATTTAAGTAGGTTTTATTTCTGATATATTGAATAAATAAAATATGTTTTATATTATAATGTACGGATAGGACGAGGACGAGTATCTTTAACAAGATTAATTTAGTGTTAAGTTTTTTTTTTCTCTGGTAAGTCTTTAACATCTATGATCTAATCAAATTCAATAGAAGTATATTTAAGATATTTAGACTGTTCATATTTTTTTATATACATTTAATTATACCCATAAATGTATACCAGATATACATACGTATATATAAGAGTAGTTATTTCTTTGCTCAATATACTGAATTCTCTTGATGCAATCCATTTCAAAATCAATTTATGATATACATATAGAAATATACTTTATAGAAACCCATTGAGACATGTACACATATGCAAAACATCTTAACTATCAATTAGGAAAGGTTGTTAATATGTTGCAGTTAGCTGAAGTTTTCTTGGAAAACTGTGGAACAATTGATACGTTAAAAAAACATACGAGTATAAACAAATTGTTTATAAAAACTATCATATTCTACTCATACCCGTTTGTTATTTGGAATTATACAAAAATTATATAAAATATCGTGCACATAAATAAAGCTAGATCGTCTCTTATTTCCATCGATTAATAATATACTTCTAAGCATACACACAGGAAAAGATTCTCAACAAACATATTGTTTCTGGTGAGGGTTTTAAATACGTGCAATATATACATATATATTATATACCCTTAATTAGAAACTTAAAATTGATGAAATAGTTTAAAACACCATAATATTCTATTGGGTTTTAAAAAGTATTTATTGTACATTGTAGATAAAGCGTTCGTTTTGATAAAATAATTCGATAATTTGTTAATAATATTTATATGATTACATATATACCACGACACAATTGGAACATTAAAGTCATTAAAGTGCAAGAACTCAGGTGTTTCGTAATATAGATCAGTCGACAAACATGACATTTACACAATCTTTTTATAACCTTTGATCATACGCCATTAATGCCATAAATCCTGATCGAGTTATTGGTGACATTTTGTGGAGGTAAAAATGGGTATGGGTAGCCACGATGATAGTCGCCACAGTTAAAGACTGCAAATTATCAATGAAATATTACAATAATTTAATTTTTTTTTTTTTTTTTGAAAATATTTATGGGCACTTCACATAAATTCAAACTAAATATTTGCCATAGCCATATATAATTAATTATACAATGATTTATTTCAAAACTATTGGGATATGCAAATTTTGTTTAATGAGTTAATTACTTAATTCGTGTAATATTTCAATTTAAATACTCTGTTCAATTTATTTGACTGTTCGTTTAATTATTTACATAAATATATTAAATTAATAATTCATTATTTATACTAATAATTTAACATAATACGAATGGGTCAATATTAAATCATTGATTGTCCAATAGTACAATTTTGCATACATAAATTAGATGATTTCATGTACAATGTACCCGTATGTATATAGTACAAATTTGCATATGCATTCTGAATTAATTGGGATAGAAATTGAAAATCAAAGTCAAGTAGAAAATTTATACAATTTAAAATCGTAAATGGATAGAAAGAAGAACATCTGAAAATGTAAAAAAAAAAAAAATAAACAAACAAAAAAACCAAAACGACTTTACCATAAATTTCGATTTAAAACGATGTTTGCAAAATAAAAATAGTCAGTCAAATATACTCGTAGTTTTTCTGGTAATTCGCTGTTGTTGTGCTTCACCTATTTAACCATAAAATCCTATTTGATGTTATTTCAACTGTATACAAGGATACGGTTTAGATTTAGAAAAGGATTAAATGGGTAACAGAAGGCATGTAGACTTAAACGATAAAATGTAACACCCTAAATACTATCTAATTCATGCCTCGATAATTTCTTTAAGAATTTTATAAGTTCTTGTAACTTAAATGCATTAATCCCTGTAATTCAGAAAGCACAATATAGATTTCCCTGATTTCTATTCAATTTCAGCTATTATAATAATGCCATGTACTCTACATTTTGCAGACGTCTCATTTTCATCTTTTATCAATAATACTAATTCTATTTGCAGTCACAGTATATTCCTATTGTCCTCGACATATAAATCAATAACGGCAGATGCTTAAATCTGTACTATTTTTTTAGTAATAACTTCAAATGGATAAAGTTCAAAACAGAGAACGTGGTGACCCTAAACTAAAACATGAAGTAAAATAAAAGTTAAATTTAACATTTACATGTACCATGTACATGTACAATGCAATTCAATCACATCTGATAAATATTGTTTTCTTTAAATCTATTTTCATAAATTTACACATAATTTTTATCTTTTCCATGTTAAGCGTACTCAAATATTATAATAATATCAACATTCATTAAAAGTTTACACTATGTAAAAGTTATGAAACATTTCTCAATAATGGAAAATAATATAAGAAAATTGAAAATAGCATATTCCCATTTCTAACGATACTGAACATCCATCCCAAGTATATCTAATAAATTTGTTTTCAATTTTCACTCAATACGAACATCAAAAAGATATTTTCAATTTTCCCATTAAATAGCAGGAAAAAGTGAAAAAAAAACAACGTAAAGAAAAATTGCGGAAAAGTAAAGGCAAAGAATTTTGCCACCTTTTCCTAAAAACTTGGAAAAACATTTTTTAACTTTATGAAAATCGGAACAAAATTTGTTTTTGCAATCAAGTAAAAGCATACCGCACCACACACAGTTAAAAAAAACTTTTCGCATTTATTCCTTATGGTAAAACTTTGGAATTCAGTTCGGAGTAAAACTGGAGTTTAGAATTGAAAAGTTTTTTTTTTTTTTTTTTGGGGACTTTAAGTCTACTAGCTGTATATACAGAATATAAAAGAAGGATGAATATCCTTCATATATATATAAACATAATATATAAATGAATAATATGGTTAGGTAGTTGGTTGGAAAGTTCCCTTTTTTCATTTGCTTTCATTTGGAAAATAAAAGAAAATATGCATTGTTTGAATGGGAATAATATCTTTAGGCAAAAAAATTGAAGAAGTAGTAGGTACTATAAATATTGTTGGCATTTTTTTGCCATTTTTGAAGTTCCATAAAAATTTCTATACATAATACAAGTACAATATATATTTTTATGTATAAATCTCCTGTCTCCTATAACTTTTAATATATAATATGCCATAATTATGTGTATGATGTTGTCTTCAAGTACCTTATATTTTCTGAATAGGAAAGTATGAAAATATTGAGAAGAACTTAATAAAATGCAGAAGACGACTTTTATAAAAGTGGGTACTTTAAACAGATTTTCCGTTTTTACTATAGAAAATAATAACTTCTATGGCATGAAAGACATAAAAAAAACGTCCAATTTAAAAATGTACCTAAAGTTTAACTAAGTTCTATTTTTGAAATATCATAATTTGGATAATTTTATTTCATCAACGTAATTTGTGACTTTCAAACAAATCTAAAGTATATTTTTGTACAACAAATTTTTACAAAAAATATAAGTACATACAGTTTAATATACTCAATTAGTCAAAAAAAATAGAAAGTCAGGAATCTGGCCATTACCACATGAAAGACTGGTACAGTTTGTAACAATTCTATCGAGGTATTAAATGTTTTTAACTCAGAATGAATATTCTTGCTTCTAATATGGGTACTGTTAGAAACAAAGAAAAAATGATCCCGTAAATTTGATTTACCCAAATAATCAAAAAAAAAAAAAAATACTGACTGTTCGAAAGGGCAACCGATGTTTTATGTCATTTACAAGGGCTGTTGATGCCGATTTTGTTTTAAGCCCTCCATATTCATACTAGTTGACTGCAATTAAAATCACTCTAATAGGTTGCCATGTTTTCAAATAACTGAAAATTGGGCGATTCGTGATGGTATTCCGGCTATAGTACTGAATAAATGTTCGGCATCATTATCGCTGCCACTTTACTACATTTACATGCCAACTTTGCAATCCGAACAGTTTCCGCCTGTATAGAAGATGGGCAAATGTTCGATTATGATTATTCAAAAGGATTCAAAATCTGGTCCAATCAATTACGTCTATAATATCATAGGTCGTGAAAAAAAATTATAAACTCAATATAACTCATAACATATTTGGAATCGCAACATATGAATTTAGGGCTAGGAGAAATCAACTGGAGAAATTATGACATGTATCACCGAAATTTGGAGAATTAATATAAGTTTTTTTTAACACAGTTTGGTATGTAGTTATACTGATTTACGGAATTGGATTGCATACCTTCGTGAAAATTTTGAAATCATGCCTCTTAAACTTGTGAATACTTAAATGCTAATTACTTTGTTCATATAGAACAATTTGGATTTAAGTAGCCCAAAAATCGGCCAATAAATTAAGAACTACACATTCAATATAATCACGAAAACTTTCTTTCCAATAAGAAAATGTTAACCGGTCAATTTAATGAAAAAAGCACTTGATAATTTTATCAAAAAGATTTATAAATGGAAAATATAAAAATACCAAGTTATTTAATAATATTGAATTGTTTAATTTTCATTTTAAAATGCGTTCCATTATCTTTAAAACTGTATAGCAATTCTCTGTAATATTTTGAAAACACATTCCATTACAATGTTCAATGAACTTAAAATGTTCAATTTTCGTGACCTTTTGCTTGACATTTATTATTTAATTAAAATGTCAATCTTCATTTCAAATTTACGTATTGATATTTTTAAATAACATTTTTTTTTTTCTTTGGAATCTTTTACATATATATTCACTTAAAAACATATAGAAGATTATTCATTGTATCCATCTCTTCTGCTATACGATTCCAGATTTAGAATTGATGTGTCACAAGTGATAAATTCCAAGCTGTGTAATAAATTAAATAATAAGATTATTGTGCTTCTATGTATTCTTCTATATCTCATTTCCAATTCTGAGTGATCGAATACAATATTCAATACGTTTTTGGTTAAAAGTTCCTGTCTGTTGTGTATCGTCATTTTTTGCACATAAATACTATGATTATATTATTTTGATAAAGTGAATCAAATGTAGTTTGTGAATGATCAGATTTTTGTTAATCCACAAAAATTATGCTTAGATTAATGATTGGCAAACAATAATTATTGGTATTTCAAAAAAATCTCCTTAAGATCTAAATGAAACTATGTGAAAATCTTCCTTTTATTCGTTGTGTTTCCATTATAGCATTTCCATTGTAGCATCGAATTGCCACTGAAAAATTTTGACCATGTTGTATTTTAAATATATTCTTTAATTGTTTATATATAATGTATTTGGTCGATCATTTCTTTCGTAGTCACCAATTTTAAACGACCTCAAGATGATATATTGATATTGTGCTTCTTTATGAATCATTTTAATTTACGGAGCGGACTAAGAACAGTTCTTCTTTTGTTTCCGTGATAGATTTTTTTTTATATTATAATAGTGGTGTAAATGTAGAGATGATGCTGATGCATGATTACAAAATTTTACATTTCAGTAAATTTATATGGATTGATATGATACTATGATAATATGTTAACATTCGGATTTCAAGTGCTGATCTAATTTCCGTGATGATTGCGATTGGATGCTTAGTTAAAATATTGGCATACTGTACACAACAATAGAATTAATGTATTACAATATACGAGTATACATTATGGAATTATTTGTGATTAAATCTATACCAAACGTTGAACCTTTTTATATATTCATAACATCAGAGTATCAGAGTATCAGTAAAGATTATAATATCCATTAACAAAAACAACATAATCAAATGTACGAGAGTATACATCAAAAGAGATTATATGATATTATATGTACTTAGTGTCTGGTAGACCTAAATGTTTTTTTTAAATAATTATAATAATATTATACATTCTGTCAATCAATATATTAAATTGCAAAAAACAAAAAACAAAAAGAAAAAAGAAACGAAAACATAAACCAGAAATGATATCTAACATTTTGATCAATCAAAATTTATATCCAAAAGTAAATAACAAAAGTATGTAAATTATTATTGGATATAAAATTTTTTTGCATAACAATTTATATTTTCAATGTACATAAAATATTGTAATGTTTTTTATTGTAATAAACAATATCTGAACAATATACAAAAACACTGGTGAATTTATCTAGATATACCTATTTGTATATATACAAATTTCGATATATTTATAGCATATATAAAATATGTTTATAAGGAAATGAACTGTGCATTGTTTTTTATCGTTGCCAAAATAGATAAAATTTGTTTATTACCTTTGAATATTTAAAAGACAGGTACGTACAGTACAAATTATTGGTGTATACTTTCGCGAATACTGCAAATGTTGACTTCGAACGGCTCCAACATTTACATTTTATTGTTTTATTTAACAACAAAATTATCGAACATTTGGAAATGTTATATCCATTAAGCAAATGATTACCTTAAGGGTGGTGGTTTAGATTTCTTGTGTGAGAATATTTTATTTCCCAAGAAGGTTATATATAGCAATACTAATCGTGTAACTACTGCCTGTTACTACGCGTTTATCGTATATTTATTATAAATTAAATTCTATTAAATCGATAATTTTGTTAAAAAATACGATGATGAAATGCCAGAAAAAAAAGGATATACCATTAAATGTACAACATACATAGAATATTCATTCTCTTCCAAAAACTGAAGTACTCAACATCAATGCTACAGTGTAATAATAGCTGAATTTTAGAATTTTAGGCTACACACTATGGTCCAATAAAAAAAAAAAAAACAACTATAGTATATTCGATGAAAAAAAAAATATTTAAATTCTATGTTTGGTCTTCTACATATTATCGAATCACATGGAAGGAAAAGATTTGAATTCTAGAATTTATGGCATTTCATACATTAATTGGTGCTAGAAGACCAAGAAGATAATACAGACACATGAGTAATTTTTAGATACAATCAGACACACCGAAAACCCTGTCACAATAAATTAAAGTAAAATATCCATTGATTAAAACTACACTGAACGCGAGACATAGAATAAAATTCGTCGATTAACGGACGAGATAGTGGAACTTCTATTCTTAAAGCATTGCCAGGCAGATGTACATCAGACATATATCATACTACACACATTCGCATTTATTATCATCTTTCAAGGCTTGTGTTATGTTATTGTACCAGTTGTCAACATCTCTCAATGCAAAGCAGTCGTATGTGTCAAAATTTGAATTTTGTATTCTATAATCTAATATACAGCAAAACAACTATCAGCTTAGAAAATAAGGTGGTATATTAAATGTAAAATAGTGTATGTAGCAAAAAAAATTCGGTAATGACAGGATGCTTCATGATTGGTATTTTGCGGGGAGCCCTCTCGGCTGAATCACAAACTCGACTCTTCTTTTGTGAGACCAAATGTTGAAAATTTTCTAGACATTACATTTAAGCACACGATACGGTGGAACAGTGAAGTAATGGTCGATTAAATTCCATTCTTGTTTGACATGCAATTGAACATTGATGATAATAATTTCTGATAATCAATTCACAATTGTCTATATAGAAATATGCATTCAACAGTGAACAGAAACTGATTTACGAATGTTTAAATTGGCTATAATGGTTATAAGGGAACATTACATTATATTACGTATTCCATTATATGAGTATTATTGAAATTGAAAACTATTCGGAAGTACATTAGTACTCTTTCCTAACCATATTTGAACTTTTTCTGTTAAATAAATGTCCTGAAAAAAAAATCCATTTATATCGATCGCTGCCGTATACACAGCTACGATAAATTAATATAGATAGACATATCAATATCTATAAATTGATATAAAAATATTTATAACATATTGTCCACAAATAAACTATGCTTCTAATAGAAAACTTTCTAAACTTTTTTTTATTGGGGATATTTTTATCCAATGTATTTAGCTTAACATTTTAGGTAAAACTTTATTTTGAAAAACAATGTATCCATTTAAAAAACAAAAAAAAAACTTTTCCCAATACTTTGATATCAAATCTTTGTGAATTTTTCTGTGGTTACATTTTGTATATAAAATATTATAATTTGTTTATCTAATTTTATTATTTGTGAATTATTAAATGTTGAACATTCAATTTATATATAGGGATACGATACATTTTTGTCAGATTATTGAAGGGATGGCAAATGGAAAGACCTACTAAATTTCTGATTACTCAATCATCATTACATCTACGTGGTGTCACATATCTGGTGGGACTTGATGACGACATTTTTATGCCATCGTAAACTAAGTCATATATGAGGATAACATTGGAACGACTCCGAATACAGATCACAAGTCGGTCTAAAGATTAATGTTTCAAAGACGAAAATAATGACATCATCAATAGTTGACTCAGGTGCATACTAAAAAAGTTCTGACCAAATATATGGTAAATGTAATTTAAATACAAAATATGTATGTGTGTATATAAACTTTAATTTGTATAATATTGGAAACTAAAATATTTACTATGAAAGTTGTATAAATAAATATACATTCTGTGTCTGGAAATTTGGTGGATTTGATAAAGTCTGTAAGACTCGTACATATGTATATTTTATGTTTATACGAGTATATACGAAATGAAGGTTGTATGTAAATTATATGTCGGCAAGGTATTGATACAGGATACAGTAACTTTTTTTCCGAATTATTATATATATATATACTACCTAGCGAATGGTTTAATATCATAAAAATAATCTTCCTTGTTGAAAATATCATCATAATGAAGATATAGTCATATATTTTTTTATTAAGTCCATATATGCAAACAATTTTATGACCGCCTAGGGTTCCATTTTTTCAAATTCATTTTTTTTTTTTCATTTTCGTTTCCTTTATACTTTGCTATTATGTTACGTGATGGTAAAGTGTTGAGTAGGTGGATAGCGAACTACATATGATCGTGCAGAAGTGATGGTATACAAATAACAAAACGATACTTAAGCTTTTCAACACCATCTAAGCTAACGAAATCCAACACTACCATTTGGTATGGTGATGGCGATGGCCCTTAGAAAACCTACCAACCAAACCAATCTCCTACCATGCACGCAAGCAAAATAAAAAGAAAATCATAAAAATTATTATACCAACATTGAAAATTTATTGTATATTATTTTTCCATATTTTTTTTTATGATGTAATAATTTATACCTTTTATATATGAAATTATACGAGTTTGTAGGTTGCATATATCTATATTGATCGAGTCTATATATTGTAGAATATATTTTATATTCTATAAAGTGAAGGTACATATAATTTCACTTAATATATTGTATTATCATATATGTTATATACATATATATATATATATATATATATATAGTACAATACATGTGAATATGGTGTATCCTTTTTTGTTCTTGTTTATTTTATTTTTTTCCGTTTCTGGAATAACTTCGATGAAGAGGTATATATATATATATATATATATAATATACACATACGAGTATATGTACTTCTTTCTATATGTACCTAAAGTAATATAATAAAATCCAAAAATATAAACCAAAAATAAATAATTGAATTACTTTGGATCACGGAAGACAGAAAATGGAAATGTCCAATCAATTTTTATATATGTAACCATCGGAGTGTATTCAATTTAGCTAACCCACCCCATCATATAGATTTTATATGAGTGTATTCTATATATACATATATATAAATTCCATATATAATTCTATATATTTTCTGGAAGGGTGTTATTCTGCACACAAATAATAGTGTTATATCTTTCCATCCATGTATACCCTGTAGATGTTTATAGGATACTATATATATAGTCCATATTAACATCTTTCTCACCATATAGTAACATGTAGGAAGGATACTTTGTGTTGAAGTTAAGTCCATTTCATGTATATTCATATATATTTTGGTAATATACATAAATGGACATATAAATAAATATGTATATAGGTTAACATAAAGGATATGTGGTGTAAATGGTGTTGGATCTGACACAAAATGATTGTTGAAAATGGTTCTTAAAAATGTGTAAATTATTTTTTTTAAAGAAAAAATTTATAAATAAAATAAATACCCGTTGCCAATTAAATCACCTAGCAATATATATTTACCATAATCTATCTAACGAATTTTCCAAATCGATTACCGATCAGTTTTACTGAATTTGCAGAAACTAAACGAAGTTTTTTTTTGGTAACATTTCATATTATAAATAAGGAGAACGTCAGTTAAAGATTAAGAAAAAAATTAAAACTAAACTATGAAATTGGTGGCATGTTAGAATTCAAAAAAAAAAAAAAACATGGCAAAATTTTAGAAGAATCAGAGACCTTTGAAATATTTTGTTAAATAATGACACAAAACACAGGAACAAACTTTCTGATATTTCATTTGAAGATATACTGCCATAAATAATTAGGTCATCAAATTAGTGTTGACTCGCTAATACCGCAGAATTAACAAAAAAAAGCATTCCATTAGACAGACCAACGAATGTAAAATGTAAACCGTTATGTCCGCATCTAATAGTAATTCGAACTTACGATATTATATGAACTATGATTTAGTCTACAACAAAAATTCCCAATACTGTTGGGTATAACGACGTAATAACTTAAAATATAACATGAACTTCATCTTGCAATACAAGTGAAGGAATAGTTGCAGAAATAAAACACATACAGATCAGACTAGTGATCAAAAACTGTAAATAAAATTTTCATATTTGTGTTTGTCGACTATAGTTGAAAAAGGATCTCATCAACAACAAACTATAGATATAGCTGTGGATTTATGTATGGTTCCACTCCACTGATTATAATTGATTCAATATTTTCCACTTGGTAAATTTCAGTTATAAAATATTCACAGATTTAAGTGATTAATTTAGGACATGAGCAAAGTTTATACTAAAATTAAATGTGTAAGACGTTGTCATAGTATATCTTATATTTGCCATATATGACATATTTAATAAAAATAAATTAGATTTTAATGGGAAGATCAACAAGGTTGAGTAATTTAGCGATAACAGAATAAAATGATTGATAATCTTGATGTCGCCCTATAAATTCTACTCTATTCCATTGTACGAAGCGAAGGCCGAAAAAAATACGCAAAAAGTAATTTTTGCATAGAAAATTCCATACATTAAATATTCATTATATGATATTTTCTGTATATTACTGATTGTTATGAGATAAAAATATAAAAACTTTTACTTATATGAAAGAATTGGTCTTACAGTGGAGCGTTTTTTATCTTACGAAAAAAAAAATATATATAAAATAACAATTTATTATTTCTTATGTACGAATATAATTTAAAGAAATCCTCTATTTTATGTACACACATCATAATATTGCTTAACATTTTTCTTTATAAATTATAAGCTCGAATATATTCATAACAAACCATTTATCATAGACACATTTTTCGATATTTTTTTTTCCTCCTTGGCTATTGTAAAAGAAGTATACAAGTATATACTAATAAATTGTTAGTAGTATTACATAAATAGTATATTATATATGTTTACAATAGTGAATAAATTTAGTGTACCACAAAATATGTACGCATTCAATCACCTGATAATAAAAATAAACTAAATCCTCATCAAATCCTCTGTTGCTTAAGAAGTCATTTTTCAGAAAGACAGCAACAGATGAACCAAAAGAAAAACCTCAAC
>JANSTX010046885.1:0-12088 GCA_027564355.1 Penthetria funebris | reverse complement strand
ATATATGATCTCTAGAGCAATCTCTACACAATTTGCAAGTTTATATACGAGAATATGGCATTATGTACATGTCCCTATTACATAATTATGTACATACTTTTGTATAGTGTAAATAATTTCAAGGTATGTTTATTTTCCCTTATATACTCGGATTGTGTACAGTCGTAAACTTCAAAGAGAATATTTGGAAAAAATCGTTAAATGTTGGCGTTTTCATTATTTGTGAATATGAAAATAGAGCGCACTAATTATTTGGACTGAATTTAAATGTATCGTTTATGGGGTTACCTTTTTACTTTGTGTATTCTTAGTAATTTATTTAATGAATTCATTCAGTTTTATTACCAAAGACATCCGTGTAATGTCCATGAAGACTATTACGCTACCACTTTTTCCCTCGATTCAGTAACATGACAAAATTTTTTGCCAATCTCATGTAATGCGGCTGAATAATCGTATATTTACCCATATATTAATCGGATTGCATTTTCTTTAAGTGAAATTGGTTTTTGGAACATTTACTATGTTTTGCTGCTATGACGTGGGTTCTTCGTGTACATTTTTAGATACGTATAACTAACTAATTTTTCATTGAAGATAAACTTTTATCCGATATTATCCTGGTTGTCATTCGAAAAACATTGAAAATCGAGTATAATGTCTTTATAAATCTCACCTAGAGAGTAGACCCAACTTTTAACAGGAAATCTGTTAGCTAGATTATGTAACAAATTCGTAAGCTATGTAATACATGACGTGTTAAAGCATAAAATACTGTAAGAAACACAAATTTTAAATAAAGTCATTAATACAACCACATTAACATTCAAATTTACTGGAAGAAACTCGAAATTTAAAAAACAGTAGAGTGCCCAAATCCTCAACTTTCTAGTTTGATGCTGAGTTATTTTTCATTTGGCCGAGAAAACCAATACCTGCCACCCAATTTTTAACCGCAATGACACTATAAATTGACATATATATTGTAGTCGAGTATACCGGCTGGAATCCGTAAAGATAAAGATGAGATTAGTAAACTAGATGTTGGTCGAGGACACTCTGTTCGTCACCTATTAATTTATTAATTGTAGTTAAAAAAAATTGGATTCAGAAGTCACAATGGACAAGCTACTTCCTACACTTGCTTCGAAATTTCAAATATTTTGTTCTGCACGTGGAGTAACAATCGCCATGACAATGTGTACCCGTGTGGTATAGAGGTTAAAATGATATTGATGATAATGATCATAATAGACATGTACAAGTTATTAATACTAAACGGCAGATCAAAAACATATTATTTTTCCTAGACGATGCATACAGACGTAACATACAATTCAGTTGAAATAAATTTTCAACGATTTGACAAAATTAATTTTGCAAATGTCAGCTTTTTAAAATCGCAAATTTGATTAAGCTTTTTTTGCTTTGCTTCTTGTTTCTCATATATGATTTTTTTTTTTTACCATTGCATTGGTAGCATATGTCGCCCCCATTCTCGTACATGTACAAAGGATATTGCCTAGAAAATAATTTTTCTACATTTAAGTTTGAGATATGCTGCTGCTACTCGTATATGTGAATTTTGTGCTATGAAAGTTTAAAAAGTAATTAATTTGATTTTTTTTCCTTTTTATAGTCTGTAGCTGTATATCCTCTAAATCATAAATATAATCAAAAAAAAAAAAAACAATATTTCATTTATAGCACCGGAACTATAAGTTCAGATTAATTAACATTTAATGTAGACGAAGGTTAGATTAAAAAAAAAAGGATGTGAATGTTGAGAATTGTGGACAAAAGTTATTTAGGCAACAGAAGTTGGTTATGTTAATGGTCGGAAGACTTGAATTCAAATTTCGTTGAAGCCATCATTTATCATGGCTATGTTTCACAATGGCATTAAATCGGAGTCGAGGTGTATTGCACAATCTATCATAGCAAAGCAAATGCTTGTACTAAATGTATAGTTAATATTTTAGTATTTTATTTGTTTTCAAAAAATGCACATTGTAATGGATTTAAAAATATCTCAACAATAAGTAGTAAGTGAACGGAGCTATATTAGATTAAAGTGGATTGTTTCACAGACACATTGCCAGAAAAAAATAATGTAGACCGATGATAGCCAATAGAGAGAATCATTTTTGACTATATTCAAGGTGTTCTATATTCCAAATTAGGTTAGAATTCACAGATTACTTTTTAACAACAACACTATTCAGAATAACAAGCTACCGAAGCGTCTGAGCTGTCTTATCCCACAAGTTACAAATTGATATGAAATAAGGAGTAAAAGAGCGGCGTAGACAATTTAGTACTTCTCGCTTTATTCATCAGTAGAAGTCGATATGAAATATCGATATTGCATACCAAATTTGGAAGGAGGTGATAAATAATATTGTCTCACAAATTCAAATTTTAGTCCGTATATGTCTAACGCGTATACTTAAATTGACTGTCATATCTGAAGACGATAATTTGTCAACGAAAAAAAATTTAATTGATTCGGCTAAACACTGAAGTGATACGCACTTGACTGTAATAATTCTCAGGGTAATAGAAGAATCGATCCCCAACAGTTCTAGAACAAAGAAGGCAAAAAATATCATTAAGTAATTAAGTACCAGTGATTGTGGTTGAAGTGATGTGAAGGAAAATTGAGTAGAGAACGTGAATACTAGCGTCGTTTTAAAACAATAGAAGTCAATTATTGTGGCTGAACTTCACCCCAAAATTTATCACACATTGAAAAAAGATTTTAGCAATGACCATAATATGATGTTAGTCATCAAAAATTTGAGTAAAATTGTTGTACGTACAAATTGCTAATTTTCTAAATGATTAAAGTGTACTCTAGTATTCCTCCATCATTCAGAAGAGCTTCACTGTTGTACATATTCCCTCACATATATATATATATCGGCTGCATTCAATTAATAATTTGTACAAATTCCTAGTCATGTTCTACGCTTTTTAATTTAATGAAAATTGAATAATTCCTATTGTTAATTAATATTCATAATAAATCAATTAGTAACGAAAAGAAGGAATTATGTTTTAACAATTGTTTCACTTTGTCCTTCTTGTCCTCCACATTGAATTTGATTAAAACACAGGTCACAGGTATTTTTGTTTTTTTTTGGCAATCTGAGGGAATACCTAAAACTTTACTCGTAGATTTGAGTTTTCTATTTTTTCCTCGTGCTTTTTTTTTTTATTTTTTGCTTTTTACAGCATCAAATCTGATTAAAAGTTTTCCGTTTCGTTGGATTCATTTCTTTATCAATTTGATATTAAACTTTATTGTCTCCACTTAAGTTTTCTCTTTCTTAATTAATAAAAGGTTTGTTTTTTCTTTTTAATTTGATATTTTAAGATAAATTTTAAAATTTTAAAATAGCTCACTCCCACACAGGTATATATGTGTAAAATCTATATACATAAAACATTATTTAAGAATCATTAGTATGATGACAACATCACTATCATCATTATCATCATCATCATTATCTCGACCTCTTCTTCAAACTCCAAGCATTGAGGCTCAATGAACAACCGCCATATTGTTCACAATCTCTGGCCAGCATTTTAAATTCACTCCATTCCCTACCACTATTAGACTACGTCATGTTGTTTGACATGGTCTTTAATTAACCTGGTACATTCCAGTCAAAAAAACTTTCCAAATATTGGAAATCCTCTTCTACTATTTATTCCCAATTGACTGCAATGTTATCATCTCATAGACCTACCGATCGTAATTAGTTTCATTTTTGAAATATTGATTTTTAGAATGACCTATGTGGTGCTGTATATTTAACACCCGAATTTATGTCACGATGCAAAACTCTACATTGTGAATCACGATATAGACCGCGAATCATATTCATCAGTTCAGGCGGTGTTCCATAACCATCTTAAATTGTCGATGGCCTACCACGATCAATACTACCGAATGCATGCCTAAAGTTGACAAATATAATATACCAAACATCATCAGCAACCAAACTTCGCATGGAATTCAATATAGATTTTACGTCTTTTAATGTGGATTTGATTGTACTCGTACTACGATTTGGAGCTAAATTCCTGAATCGTCTTGTAGTCGGTCTTCGATCAACCGGACTCTGAGCAACTTGTTCTTCCGTGCCTATTCTCTTTGACCTTTTCTTTTTTTTTTAGATAAGTTTCTACATTCTGTTCTAAAATACGGTATCCAACAACTTATCAAACCATGAAATAAGAATAAATTTTATTAATTAATTTTTGAAAGTGTTAATACTCACATTAATTATGCCACAAGTACATAATATAAATATTATTTCATAAATTTTCATTTCGTATATAAAAGGATAATAATAAACAATAACTCATTTTCATTCCATATACGTTCTTATTATTTGTGTTGAATTAATGGGTGTTACTTCAAATCAAAGTTATATAAATATTAATATGTAAATTATTTCAACAATGGAAATACAATCCACATAATAACAATTTAATTATATATTCATATACTGGTATATGAGTACAATCTATAATATACAGAGAGTAATCAAAATTCTTAATAAGCATTTTCACACTTCATTCAACTCTTTAGAATTTTGCTTTATTGAGTTTAACGTACATATTATAACTCATTGGGATGGAGTGAAACGAATTTGTATTCAAAACTTAATACTACTTCGTATAATTTTGTTAAATATTGTTCATAGATCAATTGAATCATCACGATGTTTATTATCATCTCTTCATTAACTACGATTTCTGCTCGACAGGCTCATAGGCGAGAACGCACCTCTTCTACTACACCCTCCGTCAGAAAATTTCAAATTCAGGTCCACAAATCAATTCAGGACGAATTTCATAGGAATCCAGCTTTGTTAATAATGCATACTGCCAAATTGTGTCAAAAACCTTGGAAATATTAAGTGTAATAACATTTGCAATGTTTAAAATACAACTCCAAATTACAGATAGATCATAATATCCCCAATTGACCTTCTAGACTGAAAACCGTATTGACGATCATACATAATATTATTGGATACCAGATAAGATATGCAAATGCATATAAATGGGTTCCATATTGGATGCAATCGTGGGAATTTATGACGCCATTCTTTTAGAATCGTATAGTTTAGAATTATTCGCGAATATTGCCGACAAGACGTTAGCCCCTTACTTAGAACTTGTATAGGTATAGAGGATATTATAAAATTGCTGCCTACAGTACCGAGATAATAGTAAATTTGCCAGTGAGAATTTTTTGTTTCAATTAAACGATCGTATCGGGTGTTTGAAAAGTAAAGCACCTAACAACAGAGAGAGCCACAAATAGAAAAATCACTGTATTGCCTGATAGTAGCAAACTTCAGACGATCACATGTCAAATTCTAATGCATTTTGTAAATTAGTTTGTATTTGACAGCAACAGAAAATAAACAACTAGTTTTATTTTTATCATTGAAAAAAGTGAATTTCGTGTAGTGATTAAACACTATTTTTTGAAAAGTAAAAGCCCAAAAGAAACTAAGGAAAAATTTGATACACATTATGGGAAATATGCTCCATCCAGATAAAATGATTAAATACTGGATTGCAAAATTTAAACGATATGACATTGGACGAGCCCAAATTAAGAGAGTATGAGCTAGCTGAGGTCGTACACATCTCAACAGAGCGAGTGCATAATATTTTGCACGAAACACTTTAAGCAAGAAAGTGCACCAAAGCAGGCAAAGATACAAACATCAGCGTGAAATTTTATGGCCAGTGTTTTTGGCGATGTATAAGGCATAATACTCATCAATTACATTGAAACAGATAAAACAAAGTAAGTGGCCCATATTATTCTCTACTCCTTGACTTTGACAGCCGTTTATTTTATAATTTTTTGTTGATAATCAGAACTAGTATATTTATTTATTCCAGGACAATGTTCGGAAATGACGACTTCTTAATTTATGGAATTGATACTTTATAATCAAATAAGTTGGCCTAAGTAATTAAATTTCACCTCTTTACGATAACTTGGGTGTCAAAATTTGATCACTATATTTCGTTCAAATGTTTCGTTAAAATAGTATAGTCTATATAGTAATCAGTTTTCCTATATGGTGGTTCTGAAGTGCTTCGAAATAAATTGCTTCACCCTATTTATTATAATATATGCATAATAATATTCTGATTATACCTATAAATGGAAATGCTTTAATAATATTTTGATAAAACTGCTAACATATTCATAATTTCGAAAGTGCTTGGTCATCTTCATTTATTTCCCTTTATTTTTTTTTTCATTCGTTACTTTATTTCCTCATTTATGGAAATTTCTTTCAAAATTCAATTTGTGAAATTAAGTTGTTGGTTATTTTATTTTCTTTCCATATTTTTCACTCAATTCTTTACATATTATTTTTCGAATCCTATATTTGTTTACATTGCAAATTTAATATAAGATTTTTCACAAAATATTATTATTATGGAGTTTTTGAGAAGCCCATTAAATATAAATCTCATGTCGAAGCAAATAAATCAAATGTGTGTTAAATTTTTTTAATAAAATAAAATACCCTAGATATAACTGGGGATGGTGATGCCGAGTTACTATGATGATGATGATAATATTAAAATAATAATAATGATAAAAATAATAATAATAATGTTAATAATAAAAATATCAAGTGAAATGACTATCCACATTTGTATAAAATATAATAAACTCATAATATACGTTTGGAATATTTAGCAAAAGGAATAAAGTTTTCCACTGCATGCTAACCCAATTTGAATTTTCCATAAAACATGGAAACATTTTGTGATTTAAAACTTTTGAACATATATTCCGTGTAATGAAATGTAATAGAAAAGTTAGTTGCAAACGATGCACATATCAAGGGAGGAAATAATATGTTAGGAAAACCTCAGACATTTTCATTTGCTTCTTGGCGTTTTTTTTTTAGTTTTTGTTTTTTTATTTTTATTTCCATTTTTCTATTTTTTTTATTTTATTTTCTTCGTTGAACATAAATAATCTAGAACATGATTTATAAGCATATAAATAAGTACTTATAAATATACATATGGTATATAAAAATGTAACTCACCACCAAACCATAAATAAATTCAATATTACATAATTTTAATTAAATTGCAAAAACAAATATATTCTATTTTTCATTTTAAAATTTATATGACTGATGATAACATTGATGAGACACACGAAAAACGTCAGTATGAATTCGCAGACATAGAAACAAGTTTGATACAAACCCTTATCATTAACGTTCACAACATGACTTCCCTGCCTCAATGAATTTTGGATATCATTAGATAATTTTAGGAGACAATATCGTCACACAAACAGAATGTAATTAAATAACAAATAAATTATCTGAATACTATTATCAGATGCCAACTAAGATGATATTATTAATATGGAAACATATATTGAAAAACACATGTTTGTCTTGTATTTGTATATAAATTCTTAAGTACCACGTTAAAATTCTATGCCCTAAAAACTCAACATACTGAAAGCTCTAATTTTACTTAAATAATTTTGTTAAAAACGGTACGTTATTTTGTTGATCATATTTTAATATTTCAAAATATATTTAATTGTCAAATTACATAATTAATAAAATTTTGCGTTGCGCATTAAAAATAATGGTTAAAGTCTTTGATTTAAATTAAAACCTCCTCTTAATCGGTAATTAATTTTTTTAGTAAAATATAGTTGCTGTGAATTTACTTTTAAAGAACCATACTTACTTAATAATTTGGAGGAAGGTATTTTCATGAAATTTTGATTATTTACTCAATGCTTACGAACGAACAATGTGATACAATGATATACAATTGTTATAAAATTTACATGGAATAATAAGTTATATATTCAAGATTTCAATTTGTCCTAAACTATTATCTGTCGTAGTGTAAGACAAAATGTAAATATATGCTATATAATATGTTGGTTTCAGATTAGATTGAAATTGGAATCTATTCTCTTTTCCATACAACAAACAATCATTGCAAATACAATATATACATATAGTTGTAAATAGTCCTGTACAGTCATTAGAGAATACATATTTGTATTGTAACTTTATATGTTTTGAAATAAGGTTTTGATATCCTTATTCTTGTGCTACTACTGTACAATTGAATGAGACATATAAAAGTATATTATATTAACTATCATATATTCCCTTTATAAATCTTTTATATATTTCTACTTTTTGATACAAATAGTATTTGCATTTTACAATTTTTGTATAGTTGCAATACTCGTAATTTGAATTTCTTCTTCTTAAATTACAGTCCATTAATATTGTATGTACCAATCACATATGTGAGACGATGGAAATATATAAGAAATAATTTCATTCTTATGTAATTCAATATTATTATATTATTGTGCACATATGTGCTGTTGCACTCTTGAGCTGTTGCACAATCTATATCATATTTATAAAATTGAAATATAATTTCTTTGATAAGAAAAATTTATTTCTTACAAGATTACGAATATTATAATATAAAACTTATGTTTATACGAAAGTATAGATATTTATGATATTTATTTACATATTAAATTTTCGTTATGAAGAACCTTTTTTTCCATAAATTCATATCATTATAAAATACACGTAGTGAAATATAAAAGTAATTTTCAATTGTAATATGATTTTAAAAAGAAAATGAAATGAAATTCAAGTAAAGAAAATATATACTCGTACATGTGTAATCCGCAATGAAAAGAATTGATGACAAAAAGGAACGTTCGAAAATCCATTATCTCTGCACGCGATAATATGAAACATAAACAGTCATTAGTCACAATTAGTCCAGTAGTATTAAATCAAACAATGCGGAAGAAAATTTCAGAACGTCACAAGTTCATCACAACACCTAAAGACAGATAAGACAGTGGGCGACTATAACAGAATTGTTAAACTAGGGCTTTTATATCATTAAATCATATTGTGCACGACAGGATCGGATTCAGATTTGTAACACGATAGTCGAAGGGAACAGGTATGTTTCAGACCTGATAGGTCCTGCAATACTTTAAGAATTATTGCTGAACACTATTGTGCATGTTATTTGACGACTTCACGCAGACATTTGATAATATTGATCGTGGTCTGATGTAGGCAATTCATAAATATTATAGAATATTTTCTTAACAGATGAATATGATCCGCGGTCTATATGCCGATTTATAATGTAGATTTTTGTATCGTGGACGACTTAGTGATATTTTTGATGTATATTCGGATGTAAAATAGTTATGTATATTGATTCCTTCCGCTATATGTTTCTGCTCGTCTTGAATACAGAATACTATGGAAACTAATAAAAAAACCTATGGAAACTAATGAGACTTTACTATTTGGATCAACTTCGTAGATTCTACGACAACGACGGTATACTGGCTAACTGCAATCTACGGCTGGTGTTCGATGCTGTCTTATAGTTTGTAATATCGAACAAATAATATGGTTTTAAAATTTATGGCGTTTTCATTGTATCTTAAATTTATTAAATTATGATGGAACCTCTGTAAGCCGTTACAACGAACTTTTTTAAAAATTAATTTACAACTGGATTGTGACTGTATAGAAGATATATGTTGTGTTTTTGTCCTCTAGTACTAGAGTCTGCTAAATCAATAATTACAAAATTGTTTTTATCGAAAAACAGAGCCAAATTCTCAATTTCACTCCTAATTTAATTTAATTTTAAAATAAAATTTATTTCTAAAACAATACAATTTTTTATTGAAAAAAATATAAAAATATTATCTATACTTCTTCTCCAGTTAGTTATAAAACTAACTTCCAAGCATTATTTGTTATGTTTTTTGTTCTGGCATACATCCAATATTTTAGGCAAAAAATAGACATTATGGAACTTAACTATAAGTATATGACTATGACAGCAAAATTATATATAAATAGAAAGCTTACCGAAAGCATACACATTATATTTTCTAATATAATAATGTAAAACAAGCTCAGGATATGTCATTCCTTGAATACAAATACATAAATATATATAGCTATGGATAATATAAACTTTAAATACATTTTGTTATGGTTCTAATGTCGTTACCATCCTCATCATAATCATCATCATCCCATCATATTCAATTATACTAAACTTAACTATTGATTAAAATATATAATATATGTGGATGTATTTTAAAATCCCTATACAACTGAAGTGTACGAGTACCAATATATTTTAAACTTTTAAATTTATTATTTATATTTTATATCCAATATTTTAAAGTGTTGTCTTACAAAATTGGGAATTATGGATACATTTGGTCTCGGTAGATAAATGAAATCAATAATTTAATATCTATAGTTGAAGAAAAATCGTACGCCTTCTCGATCAAAACAAATTAGAAGCTCATTTGATACCAGATACACGTGGAACTTAGTTATAATTCATAACTCCTGCTTGTTTCTTCTTCTTCTGTTTGGAATTACTTAAAATAGACGCCCTATATACAAATAGAATAAACAAAGAGCTTTATGAAGCTTTATATAATGTTTATAATTAAGATAAAGATTCAAATCTTCGCTGAAAATTTAAACCTCATCTTAATCAATTCATAATTCACATCAATACAAAAAAAAAGGATTTCGATTCACAGAAAATAATCTAGAATAATAGAATGATGTCTTTCTTTAACAAAACAAGTTTTTGATGTGAATATTATTCAAATCTGCATTAAAGGTACGATTATAGTAAGCTTTGAGTTGGTAATAGGTAATATTTCATATGCAATAACTATGATATATTGTAATACCCTCTTACGTTTTATAATATTTTACAGATGTTTATAATAAACTTTTATCATTATAAATATAATATGAGTTTTTTTTTAGTATAGAATAAAAAATATCTTCTATCGAGAGGAGCTAAATATTCTAGACAAATATCTGTTATAAGTAGGTCAATATAATAAAATGATACAAGAATATTAAAGAAATACAAAGTTTTATGAGTTAAACTTTTGAAAGTGCATACTTGAAACTATATAATAAATAGGTTATTCTCGAAATGTTACATACGTTGCAATTGAAATGGAAAAAGGACATTATTTTTTTTTTTTTTTTAGAAAATTCAAAATAAAATGTAATATTTTGAAATACTAATTGACAACATTATTTGATTATTTGAAAAATTCTTATTATTGTATAGTATATCAAAATCAATAACATTGATACCCGATGGTTGTCGATGTACGATAAAACTTCGCATTATATCCTAAGCTAGCGAGAAATGTACCAAGTGCTTTAAAGTATGTTTGCAATACTAAATACCAGATCAAGTCCAATAAAGTTCCTCCTGGAGACGTAAATTTATAACCCGAATATTTAAGAATCCATGTTGATCTAGCACCATATTATATTCTAATGCTAATTTGAATATAAAACCATTTAAGCCAAGTGCCAAAAGCGCTGTTTTGTATGTTCATTTTGTGATTTTTTTTTTGTGCGCATTTTTGGTACCGCATATACTTCAGGTTGTATGAAGCTAAAGTAATTAAGTGTTATATGTTGGTTCCCATTGTAAGATGCCAGGTAAGTATTTGTGTTTTACTCAGTTTTTTTTTTGTGTTTGTTACACTCGGTGCCTTCCGCCACCTCTTACATCGATTCGGTTGGATTTACATCTCATGCTTTCCGGACCAATACGTTTGCATGAATAATTTGAAGATATTAACCACATCATCAATGTAAGCATTTGAGTTGAATGCATATTCATATTATTTACAAATATTTAACTTAGGGAGAAAATGGTATGTAACTAACTGAATAGATTGGATATGTCAACTGGACTTGTGTATTTTTCTTTGAACAAATTTTTAGAACTGTCCCAGTTTCCAACTCTCTTCAGGCCGATAAACGACGGGCATCATTATATGCTATGATAATTTTATTTGTGATTTTTTCCACTGTGTTATAAAGACAATCCCCTGACTCCACATTGAAGTATTCACTCAACCCCCCCATCACCACATCCTTTCTCTCTCTCTCTCTCTCTCTCTCTCTCTCTCTCT
>JANSTX010046874.1:0-12091 GCA_027564355.1 Penthetria funebris | reverse complement strand
TGTAACGACGTTGCTATTATATAAACGTAGAATGTACTATGGAAGAAAATATATACTTACATAATAAATCCATTATATTGATCCATTTAATACAGAATCAAAGATATAATTGAATTTCTGAAACCCACAAATCTTTTGAATGCAATATACCTAATTATTTCTCCTGCGGTTGAGTCATTAATCATTTGGCTTTAATTTATTGACGGTTTTTGTTCTTATGTACGTATAATTATATTGAACAATTGTTATTTATTGATTTATTGGCCTGATATCGATGGTAGTATGAACGTTCAATTTGTGGTTAGAGTGTGACTTTTCTTATATTGAAAATTCCCTCGTACCAAATGGAAATCATTCATACTTGCTAACAGGACAAAAAAAAAAATCAAATAAATTAAAACAAAGGGAAAAACAAAAATAACAAGAAAATGAAATGAAATTCAATTGAAATTATAATATGCAGGATTATTATTTAATTAGATAATGTAATTGAAAGATTGTTTATAATCGTATACTTTATATATATATTATATATAATATATATATTCAAGACTAGAAATATATTTTATTGCATAGACCGACATTAAATGTATTATGTAATTGTAGATATTTAAATTAATTTTTTTTTTTACTTATAACAAATAGGTTTCTCATTTCATGCAATCACTGTGCAATCATTATTTGCTTTAAAAGAAAACTCTTGCAACCATCTAAGCAACTATCACAATCATATTCAATTTAAAATAAATAAAAAGCAATCAAGCACAATCTGCCAAAATCCACAAAAGTTCAGTGAATCATCATAGAAATCAAAATAAATCAAAATAGATTTGGTGTGATGTGCAAGGTAATGTGTCGAAGTCAATTATAAAATTATTCCAAATTAATGATTGTTCAAACAAATAAAATCAACTAAATATAATATTATTCAATTGATTTTGTCGTATTAAATACTGCTAGAAATATACTCAATAAAATATTATTAATTTTGATATTTTCTTGCTATAAATCGCGATTATATATTTCGCAATCAACTAAATTCAAAAGAAAAAAATCTGGTAATGAGTCAAAGAAGCATTAAACAATCAATAGAATATACAAGGAAATTACTGAAAATCGAAATTGAAATCGAAGCAAACAGTGAAATCAAAAGCAATCATCGAAACCTTACACACAACTCAGAACATCATACACAACTTGTTAATAGATTCCATACGCGACAGTAAATAAGTGATTAGACTTTTACATTATTTTAGCAGACTAGTTTTCTGACTATAAATAATTCACATACATTACTAGGAATAAGGGCTCGTATACTGGTTTCGGAAATAATTGATAATAAACGGACAAATACCAAAATGAATAAGAAGCTAATTAGTAATCTGAATATAATATAAATTTTTTTTTATGTTAAACATTTACGACGAATGATATGAGTGATGATAATCCTATAATTGGATGCAATGTGTTGAATCGTGTCAAACTAATACTTAACGAAGATGTTACTAACGAAAATGTTGTATAATATTCGCTTGTGTAACTAAAAGAAATTTTCACCAAATACTCAGATATTAGATGTAAGATCATAATTCTATCGAAATGTTAGCATAGTATAGACTTCTGTACAATTCATTAGATGACGCAATCATACTTTGCATCATAGATGTTTACGCGATGTAATTATTTCTTACCTTTAACCATTTCGATTTCTTCTATTCAGAGGCAGAAGATGTAATCCTCTTATCCTCTTGTTCGCATATTTATTAAAACAGATTTTACATTTTTCATATCTAATTTCATGTTACAATATACCAAATTCGATGAAATATAAATATAAAACCATTAACTTTTCCATTGAATTTCCTCATGGTATGATGATTATATAATTGCAAAATGTAGTCTATACACTTCATTGTATATTATAGCTTCATTTTCTTATATTACATTATGCAGGACAATTAGAAATAAATATATCCGAAATATCGGAGTTTTATACTTCATGTATATTATATCATTAACGAACCAATCATCATTAGTTTTGTCTGTGAAACATAAATTCTTATAGGTCAATCTGCAAACTATACCTTATTATGTTTGTGCTAATGTCATTGACAATTTCAAAATATTCAATCCGTTTGGATAAATCTCACCTGATACAATAAAGTTCATTGTTTTTTTTTTTTTTTGCCATAAATTAAATTGCCAGAAACAATAAGAATGACGACATCTATGCTTAATCCCTGAATGTAGTAAAAAAAGACGGATCTAGTGGTAACATAGCAACAATTGAAATTGATGTTTGTTATATATCACAAGTTAATAAAACATTTTGAACTTTTAATTGAAGCGATAACATCTATGGTTAGCCAAATCTGCTCCTGTAGTAAGCTACGCAAATTTGTTTAAAACTTAACTAAACAATCGCGGCTAGTTAACTTGATTCAATGTGATTTAAATGCAAAATGTAAGAGATTGAGTTACACATATCTTACCCATTAATTTTCTTCAGAATAAATTTATAATGGAACAATTGCGTACTTCATTAAATAACTAAAAATTATTTTCTAACATTAGATTTATTGCTGAAAAAAGTGCAGATCATGTTAATATTCGTTGTTGCACAATAGAATTAATATAATACTTTGTTAAAAGTGACATTTCAAATTTCGAACACAGTTTTAGTATAATCGAATCAATATCAGGTTCTTAAAATGTGTTTGATTCAATGATTCAATATCTTCCATACTGTCAGTTTTTTATAGCTCGTTGATAATAAAAGTGTTCAAAAGATACTATGATTTAGTAAAAAGAATATAAAATTATAGATTTACTTACTAAAAGAAAATAAATTATATGATCTTACGGTATATTCATAATATTATTTAAATTCCATTATTATATTTAAATATTAAAATTTCTAAACGATGTGCAGTTTACCTTAAAGAAATTCAATGATATATGTATGTCCTTATAAAATATATGTACATGTCCTTATAAAATAATATGACAAACAACATCATTCAAAATCCATTACGATGTCCGCTTTTCAAGTAAACAATGTTACTCTCCCTCCTACTCGGTATACATTATGGAGAAGCTATATACATAATTTTTTTTTTTTTAAAAAGATAAAAAGGAAATATAAGGAAAATTCAAGAAATACATTTTATAACAAAACGATGAACTACATGTGTGTTTTCTAATGTATTTTTAATCTTGTATTCAAATTTGAAATATAACATAAATTATCTGTGTATTTATATTTTATAATTTTTGTTTAGTCCTTTTTGCAAATGCACAACAATATATTTTTCCTTATTTTATTTATGGAACACATAATTGTCTAATGCAGATCTCTGGGCAACACAAATTTTCACCGGGGAATGAATTTGATTATTTAATTCCACGTTACTGAATCCATAAATATTTGTTTGTTTTAGAAATGCAATGAAACTTTTATCATATCTTCATTTTACAGAAGAATGACTTACAATAAGAAGAAATTAAAATCCTATTTGCAAATTGAATTACAATATAATGATAAAGCTTTTTTAAATATTTCCGCAAAAAATCCGATGACTGAATGTGTAGGACTTTCGAATCGCCATTTCTTGAATTTGATTGTTGAAACATATTTGTCAGCTGCACCAGTATTGTTGAAATTACAAAAAAATCAAATTTTAATACATAATTTCCCACAAATTTGAGTCATTGTGTTTGATTTGATGACATTTTATTTCTACTCAAAATTTCAGAATAGTAAACTTTTGTGATGAACACTATTATCATGGTGATTACTTTATACAGAAATTGTTAATATTATGTTCAATATTCGAATATACTCCCTGTAAATACATTTTTTCTCTATCGGAAACATAATATATAGCCAAACTAATTATGTGCCCCAATAGATAATTTTAGTCCCAGTTCTGGAATTAGAGAGACAATAGACGTGCCGATTATCATACTAGAAGACACAACCCATCTCTCTTTTTGCTAGGTGTTGCTGTTGTATTATGATTACTGTTATAATAATGGCTTAACTGATCGTGGCTAAACGATCAATATCATACATCCTTAGATATGCATATAATTTAATTCTTTTATCAATCATATGTTACTTCAAATTACTTAATCTAAATATTAGTTGGTCTATTCGTCTCACCCATTTATTGATACATTTTATGTATATATTTTGTTAACGGGTGAATTTTCATGAATATCTTTTACGGCATTTAGTACAATGTCCAGGTAAATAAGGCATAAAATTATATAATCTTGGTTCTTATAAATACATTATATAAGATTTCCATGCATATTCTAAGAAACCAATATATATGCTCTACTATAATGATTGACAAGTACATGGATAAATATATAAATACTATATATATATATATATATATATATATATCTATGTCAAATCAATAACTAATTTCTGACTAGCCAAATACTTTACCTCATTTTATGTTCTTTATAAGCTGTAAACGGATATATAAGGATATATAAAAAAAGGCTTTCGTACATAATCTAAGTATAATAAAAAAAAGAGCCGAATATAACATTGTGTCAATGCTGATACGTGAATTTAATTTCTTCTGTATATAGTACATTTTGTACTTTTTGTAGAATTACATAGTTTGTTGAAGGATATACATTGTTAAATGCATTGTATAAGGATTATTATTGAGACAATTTTTTTTTTAGGAATAATCATCATATGAGAATAAGTTATATATTGGTTTATATTGATATTGATAAATGGTTTTGATCTATTGTATGCATCATCATCTTACTCCAATTGCTGGCAATTTAGGGTGTCAATGAGCATCTGCGATTATTTACGATCGCTATTCAGTATAGTACATTTTGCTTTCACCCCTACCACTAGTACAAGACACCTTAATGACGGTCCTACGCCATATTAATTTTAGACTTACTGGTTTTTCTATATCAGTGACAGATCACCTCCCTCCATCTATGATGAATCTAATTCCAATTTTTTCGGTTGGCATTTGCTATGCACATCACGTTGTTAATCCTTCTGTATCATCATCATCATCACCATCTCAACCTTTACTCCGCGTGGGAGCATAGGGCTAATCCTGTATGCGTGCTATTAAATCCGTTTCAATATTCCCATATAACTTCTCAAATCATGGTACTTTTTCCTATAAATTTTCAACCACTACGGCATTAACCAAATATTATTAATGTACTGGAAAATCAGTGAAAAACAAGGACATATGACATGAAATTTGGTATCGTTTATAAAATGATAAAAATTCTTAATATTGGTAAATATTATTATTAATATTCGTATAGTAATATCTTTTCAATCCTTGATCGTATATATAAAGTATATAGAAACGTAGTAAATAGAAAACTTACGTGATTCTTATTGTGATTGAAGAGAAATGGTAAGATTTTCATAATGTCGCATTGTTGCTACTATACTTTTCTTTTCACATGATTTTTCATTTTTCTGTTTATCCTCGCAGAAAATGAGGATGAAACTGCTACTTATTTATTCTAAACACGAAATTGGTCTTTTTATTTTTTTTTAAAGTTAAATAGTTTGTGTTGTTATGGTTTAAGGTTAAACGACAAAATTATTATATCAATCATAAAAGATTGTTTACATTTTTTTAAAATATATTTTTTTTTCCTTTTTAAAATTTTGAATGTTTTTTGACAACAAAATTTGTAACTATATTAAAAATCTATTGGTTTATGAAATTAATTAGATAATTTGTATACATCACAAGAAAGCTTCAAATTTCATATGACTTATATGGAATGTATAGAATAAAATGGGGATGGTTTTAGGTTATCTAGGAATATTTAAATCACTGTAACATGACGATTGTGGAATTACTGGGACCATAAAATTGGTTATATGAAGGGCTAATCACTTACAAAGCAATACAAGGATAGAGACGCTATAAAATGTAAATGTTATATATCGATAAAGAAGGTAATACAATATATGAATGCAATCCTTATTGAAGAATGTACACATTAGCAGTAGTTCTGTATTGATCTTTAAGATATTTCATCGTATATATGTAACTAGTTCATAACAGATGAAAATGAATATAATCGGATTGTTTCAGTGAGCCACCATTTAGACGTTTCGATTTTCACATTCAATATATTTATTAAATAGATCAAACTTTTCAAGACGAATTTAACTCTGATATATTCATAATTGCTCAAAATGAAAAAAAATAATACACAATAGACTTCGACAATAAAATTAAGGATTTGTCAACACCTGAATATAAATCTATTCAAACGCTATACGTATTAAAATGGACAGATAGAATAAGACATGTATAGGCATTTGATGGAGTATCTTGTTTGGGAATCTTTATGGTTAATCCTAATTTATATATATATATCCGCCAGTTTTCTATTCCATAGCAATTCTTTACAAAAAAATACTTTATTTTATATTTTAGATCATCTGTCCATTACAGACAAATCTGAGTAATTAAATTGATAAAATAATAATAAATAATAAAGTTGAATTCGATCAATAGCATTGTGTAGTGGTACATTTATGTACCACTACACAAATTTATTCCAATATTCAACCTAACAATTAAAATTTATTCCAATATTCAACCTAACAATTATAATTGATGCCATATTTATCGCTTGGAAAATCTTAATTACATGCAAACTAAGGCTATATAAATTAATATCATAGTGCTGAGTTTCGAATTTACTAATTTTAAATAATTGTTGACACAGTGCTTAATATGTACCTTCAGTAGATGACCGTTGGATATCGAGTTTTAAATTACAACCATCAAATTAAACTAAATTAAAATGGTAAATGATAGGGCACAGTTTAGTACCAATTTGTGAATTCACATTAATCTCATCAACCTGGTTATAGTTGTTGGTACTGCTAAAACTAAACAATTTCATAACAATTACACGTGGAACGTCAATAGAAACTTAAATTACCACCATGAAATTACAATCAGCTAAAATATATAGTGCTTGGTTTAGTATTTATTTACGAAATATCATCAATTCCCCCATTCTAGGTACCTTTAAGCACTGCAGTACTTTCAAATTACACGTGAAACATCAACAAATACCATCGAATTGGACCAGAAACACGATGACGACATTTGGTTTATGCATAGACGGTCACGATTTGGAATCTCAAATTTTAGAAATATGCTTGAACTAACCAAACTGATGGAAATTTAGAAAAATATAAATTTGACGCTGAGCGAGATTCAGTTGGATGAAAACGTTGATATTTCTACATCTATTGATGGAACCGTGTCGTTTTCTGTAAAACCGACACATACACATTATTGTAGTGGAACTTGTTTATTGTTAAAAAAAACGATGCGTTTTATTGTCTGGTAAATCAATATCTTATCGTATAATAAAGTAAAGAGTAAAATATGTAATAATTGTCGAAATATGTATTAATTATCACGAAATCTTGTAGAAGTAATAAAGAAGATGTAAGCCATGTGAAAGACGCCAATTGTTTTTTTTAGTTGGTAATTTGTAATTGAATATGAGTGATATGAACTAGAATGGTAAACTTTTTGGTTGATATATGGAGGGATGACAGTAATCAAAGGTGTCAATTACGGTTGACTATATAGTATGTGTAAGAACTTGCGTGGCATCATTTTACTGAACACAATAAACAAGTTCGTTGTAATAATTCAACATGCTAAGATCTATCTTTGAAACCGAGTATTCGTAAATAACAGGCTGGTTTTTCCTACCTAACAAAATACAGAATGATAAAGTGAATGAGTGCTGATCATTGAATTCGTGAACAATGACAATTGTTCGTTAATGATATCTATGCTTCTGTGCGTATATACGTGAAGATTTAAATGATAATGATTATGCTTTTTTTTAAGTATCAAATCAAACTTTATTTATACATGACATTATTATTTTTTTTTCTCCATACACATTCATATCAATTGTATAATATATAATTTAATGTATTCAACTTTACATCCTTCAATAATTTTCCATTCACCTAAATTCATGTCCTAAAATTTACTATCCACTTAAGTGTCAATATGTACACATCGATGGTATAAATTGGTAGTACATTACATAAATATAGACATAAATTGAATGGTTTACAAAATCTCTAACATCATGAAATATTTCGAAAATAATTATCTTGTTCAGTGAATCGTCCACTATATGTAAATTGTGATGAGCTTATAAAGAGAGGTGAATTCATTCAATCATTTAAATAATAATCCTTTGTAATCACTCTTATTGATATTTAATTGAATCTGATGATGTGTGCTTGTGACATATGACCTATCTTTTGTTAATTGTTCAAATTAAATTGTGGATGTATTATATAATCGTTTATATTTAATTGATTTTTTTCTCACACTTTTAATTGATGATTAGTAGTTGAAAGTGAATATATAATTTATTAAATGACAATAATGGGTATTGTTATAAGTTAAATTTTGTCTATATTTTCCAAAAAAAAGAAATTAACATTAAGAAAATTCATTTTTGTTCATTACATTTCTGTTATACATCTAGACAACCACTTGGAATCCAAAAATATTTCATTTAATCTATAAATCAATATTGCGAATACCAATAATAACATCTTATATAGATATGTATCGAATTATTTATGGAAAAGTAATTTTAATATAAATTCTGTGTTTATTTAATTATTGCTCTATGTTGAGAACTTCCTTTCTCTGATATACACATCAACAGTATAGTAAGACAGAAATTTGCGAGTGTGTTTTCTTTAGATTCGAGGAATTTTAGAAAATTACGATATGAAAATTTCACAGCAAAATACAATCCCATACAAAACTGATGCTTAAGTGCAAAAATGCAAGAGAAAATAAGTAATAATTTATCACCATATCACCATATCAATTGCGAATGTTGTTTGCGTTAGTCAAATATCATTTATCATATAATATTTTCCAGGATATAAAATATTACTATAGGGGACAGTATAACGCCCGTTTTTCTACATTAAGGATTTTTTTTTCTGCTGATAAAAATCAGTCGATGTTTATATTGCATTAAATGACTGCAGCAATATGAAACTTTTTTTTTAAATAATAGAAAAAAAAGAAGTTAAATGTCATTTTGTGAATGTAACTATTTTCTCCCGAATATTAAAAACGCATTACATGTACAATAACGGAATTTATAAAATATATTATACTTTTGTGTATTTTAACTGCAAAACATAAATTACAATTTCCTTTTACGAAAGGATCGCGTGTTTTAAAGTACATTTTTCTATTTATTTGTGGAAAATTTTTCAAAAAATAAAATTACTTTTGATTTAAAAACAGAAAAAATATTATTGTAATTTTATATTTATATATTCTATTGGTGTACCACATACAAATCTATATATATATAGATAACAATATCATTAATTTAAATTTTAAATATTCCAACTACTCGTATATATATATTATATTACTATTTACGTGTCCTTTATGAATTTATTTAATAGCTATTGATTTCACATATATCGATACATAAAATTAAAATAATTGAGATAGATTTCTATACATATCATGAATAACCACAATGACAGATTATACTATTTGAAATCCTATATAATTAACTATATGAATAATTAATCCTTCAATTACTGAACTGCACAACAAAGGCTATATTTGTAAAGATATAAGCGCGATCATATCATATACCTTAACCGGGGGAAAAAAAATTCATATAAAATAAAATAAAAAGAAAATATAAGAAAAATAAAATGAGAAAATTCATTAAGAACATAAAGATAAGATAAAAATAGGTGACAAGATGGTAAGAGTTAAACAAACACTCAACGGTTTTTAAGATATGTTATGTATGAATAGTAGAATATCTATATCCATCTAGGAGTAGCTGTATAGAATATCTATATATATATATATGCTATACACCTAGAATCTATAGTGTGCAACGGTTATAAATTGAAAGGAATTTTTAATATCCTTGCGATAGAATCTTAAACAAACTTAATGGGCTTTTATACTTCACTTCGTACTTGATTTTCATTCAACTTTTTTTTTATATTTTCCATAAAATTCCTAAGCTATTTGATTTTGATCGTAAACTTAAACATTTCTATAAGAATTATTATTATTTTTTTTTTAGTTAATTTTAGTATAAAATTAATTAACAAATAAAATATTGCATATATTTATATGGTTAATGCTATTAATTCGAAATTTTGTAACATCCCTGTGACTGCTATTTCATTGACTTCTATAATAGTCATGTCCTTTATTCAATAATATGGTTGCTATTCATCAAATATAATTTTAACAATAAATGACGTTTAAATAAAATATTGAACTATATTCGGTATTCACGGTAACGTGATGCTTGCAATAAAATTGCTCGGACATAAACTGCATATCCGCAAAATATTGATTCTTTTCATTCCATTCTATCGTTATCAATATGATGATTGTTGTTCTACATAATGCAACACATCTATCATAGAGAACCTTCTGTACACATCCTTTTTCAGATAGTGTATCTGTACTTAAAAGTGAGCGTTGTACAATTATAAATTATATTGTTAATTATGGTACACATGTAGATTTTATCGCTAAGAAGTGAGGAAGCTTAATCATATCACTGATTAGTCTTTCATTCTTGATAAATAAAACTAATGGAAATAATTGCGGTCCAATAATAGTGGCACACACGCACTGTCTGTGTCTAATAATTTTTTTGTTACAAAAAATATAATAAAAAAATGATCGTCAAAACACATATGAGGCTTAACCAAATTCCGAATAACTACACATAAAATGACAAAAAATAAAAAAAAATTATTAAAACTATTTGCCAAAATTATAAATAATGAATTTATTCCAGTTTTCCTATGACTGAAAGTGAATACGATATTCAATGTTTTTTATTTGCATTTGAACAGACTGCTGAAAGTTTGGATATAATGATATATCTACCATAAAAATACCTGATTATATTTAAATTAGTATAATAGATGATGAACCTATTGAAGACATTATGAATGTATCACAACAAAATAATTAACATCCTGTAATGATCAAAGGAAATAATGTTCAAACTGTATTATTCATAAATACAGAGTATTATTTGTACAAATTATAAATATTTTTGTTGATTCTACCATTGGGCATATTAAAGTTACATTTGATAACATATTTTCCAATTCCAATATATAACTACTAATCTTTTTATTCTATAAAAGTTTTATATCTACAATATAATTGTATATATTGTATTTGGATTGAAACTTTATCAATTAATACAACTTTTATAGCAATAAAGGATTAATTCAGTGATGCCTTACAGGACTGATAAATTTAGTGTATCATCCACATTTGATACTTTCGAAGCATTTTATTTGTAATTTATATATACAAACAAAGTCTTCTTCTCTAAATGTAATCTTACTTACGAGTATTTATAATTAAAGTTTAAAAGTTTGAAAATATTTAAGCACTTTTGCAAATACAGTGAAAATAGAGATAACCGCATTTAGTTGATACTGAGTAGTTTATCTATGTTTATTTATATACATACGTTGCATATATTTACTTTATAAATAAGCTACTTAATGGGTTTTCTACTTTTTATTATTGCCAGCATAAATAGACAATAAGATACATTCTTCAATTAATTTTATCAGTCAAAAACAATACCGATACTGAAACTGAATAAATAGTGGTATATAGAAATTTGAAACGAATCTAAATAATAATTTGGGATAGTGATGAGAGTCATATAGTTCCATTCACTGTATACTGCATGGGACCGGATTGATGTTAAAAATCTAAGATCGGGATTCCCAAATACGATATTTTTTCACACCAAAGACAAAATTTTCAGACAGATTAAAAGCGTATGAGTAGATGATGGAATTTGATCTCTATGGAACGCAAAAAAAGATGTGGAATTTTTTAAGAAACCGAAAAAACCAATCAATGAATATGTTGAAACAACAACAATAACCCCAAACGATTGGATTGAACATTTCAAAAATTTGTATCAAAATCAAAATAAAACCAATATAATACTAAAC
>JANSTX010046873.1:1924-28873 GCA_027564355.1 Penthetria funebris | reverse complement strand
GATGAACAAAACAGAGACGAAACAAAAAGAAAAGCAAATTTTTAAAGAAAAAGATATTATGTTTTAAAAAGAAGGCTTTTTAGTCTCTCATATGTAATAAAACAAAAAAATAAATTTGTCAATAAAGAAAAAACAAAAACATTAAATACTGTTCCTCAAATGATGAATAAAATTTATTCAAAATAAAATAATAATTATGGTCTTTCTTTATTTTCCCTTCCATTACGATAAATACTGCAATAATATAGTCCAAAAACAACATTCATCCATCCCATTTCATAGAAACTTATTCCAAACTTGTTATACAAATTATGAAAAATCATCAAAAATTGTATGCACTTAGTAAATTCAATGCGTAAATTATGCACCTCAGTTTTAAACAATATTCAAAAAAACATAACATGCATATCATATAACAATTAAATAGTTTCTTGTTTGGAAAAATAAATAATTAATTCATGTTCAATTTAGATACAATTAAATGGGTTTCTGAAGAATAAAAACAATTAGCTGGTTTTTTCAAGTGAAAAACAATTAAATGGTTTTCAGATGGGAAAAAAACAATTAAATGGTTTTCAGATTGGGGAAAAACAATTAAATGGTTTTCAGATGGGAAAAAAACAATTAAAGGGTTATCGGATTGAAAAAAACAATTAAATGGTTTTTGTTCAATTTTGCTGTTTTTTTTTACCATTGTAACAGGAGATCATAATCGTTAGAAGATGTAATTTATTTTTAAAATGCGAATATCTCGGAAACGGTTAAAGATAGAGATTTCGTGTCTGAGGATGAAATATGTAGAAAGTTGTTGCGCGTCTTTTGCAATTAAAAGCGATGCTGACAACCGTGTAATAGCGCAAGTTTTTTAGTTTTTTTGGACTAATTGTTGTAGCAGAATATCTGGCATTTGTGTATAAAATGTAGTAGGTATTACTACGTATTTTACCGTTTACACCATGTCTCTGTCTCCATCCGTTTACGAGAAATTTCAATTTTTGTTTCTAAATTTTTTAAATTATAAATATCTCGGCAACGGTTATAGATAGAGTTTTCATCTCTGAGGACGAAATATGTAGAAAATCATTGCGCATCCTGAGCAATGAAAGCGATGTTGTACTTTAGGTATCAAGAAGTGAAATCAATTTCTTGCATTCTGAAATATTATCATGTATCCTTTTATTTATATATGATCTTTTAATCTGTGAATCTAAAAATATGTAGTTTTTAATAGGCGTTCTCTTTATTTCGTAATTAATTCTAACAAAATATTAAAAATCTAATAAATTATTTAAAAATTCGAAAAAAAAATAATTAAATACTTATAAAAATACTTAAAAAATAAATTAAAAAGTTGTCTAGTAAATTATTTTTTTTTTTCTTGTTAAAAATCTGTTTCAGGACTTAAGGGTCTCTCATTGCCTAATTGCTTTTCTTTCTCTTTGACTATTGGACTAACACTACTGCCATGCGTGCCACTAAAAGAACTCATTGGGCTTTCAAATTGTCTTAAATTAAATTCCGATTCACGATCACTATTATCACCAACTGAAGGATTTATATCATTTCCAAACATTTTATATTTAAGTGGTGTTGTTGATATATTATCATCACGTTCAGAATCACTATCAATATTATCTTTCAATTTATTTGTGTCAATCATTTTTAATTCGGTTGGTGTTGTCGACAGATTATCACGATCAGAATCTTCGACTAGTGCTTGCAGTCTAAAATCTAAACCATTTGATTGTTGCAACGGTTTTTGAATGTGTCCATATGTATTGCCGCTTGCTGTTGGCAATTCAACTTCGGTATTTTCATTTGGTTCAATACGTAACGTACTCTCGGACACTGGTGACATAGATCTATAATCTGTTTGTGTATTTTGTATTGTACTAATTATTGGTAAATTGTTTCTTATTATTAATGGATCGTTTGAATTGATTGCTGAAAAATAATAAAACAAATAAAACAGTAATACACTGCAATTACATTTTGTATATGGAGGTGTAATTGTAAATTTATTATTAAAGTAGGATCGTTTATGGAAATCTGATCATTTTGGTAAAAAAAAAACAAAATGGAAATTAATTCTAATAAAAAAATGTTGCATAAGAAGAGCAACTATATTCAAAACCAATTTGAATTTGTGCTCTATCAATTCAACGATCTACGTAGTTTTTAAAGATTTCAAATTGGCTGAATTACAATTACTTTATGTTTTACAACATATAGTACAGTTTACGGTGGTTCAATTTAATGAATTTATTGATCATGTTTGCAGTTCATTATTTGAATAATACACCTTTTCCTATTAACAAACATCTAAAATCCTTATTCTATAATTAAAAATACTTATAATAATAGCTAAAAGTATTTAAATTTATTCACAATTACACCGCACACACACAAATTATCCGATATAAATTTAAGAAATAAAACCTTCAGTATCACTGTACATATTCGGTTCATCATTTGTATCAACATAACGATTTGTCGATAATGATTGCATTTGAATTGGTCTGTATGCATCTTCAGGTTCATCCCCATACAATATCAAATCTTTAACATAAATGAATACTAAAATATCGAATATAATTCCAATGGCGATTAGAGATGCAGTAACAATATTCAGTATGTTACCAAATAATGGTGATTCATGAAGATGACATACTTGTCCATTTGCCGAAAAGTACTGACAAGTTGAATCTATTAAAATAGTTAAATAATTAAATAACATATACTATACTATACAGTAAATATAAATAAAATATATTTATAATTATACCAGCAATTGCACGGTATCCAAGTTTTCCTGGCACATAAACTATTATTCCTAAAAACCACAATTCCATAGATAATGCAATTGCCTTATCTTGAGGTAAAACACTTCGTAATGAAAGTAGTAAATTTCCAATTAAACCCGAACCCAATATAGATGCACCAAATACAGTTAACGCTTGAAATATAATCCAGTATCGTTGACAATCTACATAACCACATGCACCATCTGTTGCTACACCTTCTGTTATTCTTAATTCTGTATCAATGCCACATGAACAATTACCAAACATCTGGAAATTATTATGTTAATTTATAAAATTAATTCTAATGAAATGAAAACACTTACTCTTTGACTATTGATAGTAATTTCTGAAGAGCAACCAGCATGACATGGTGAAAAAAATGTTCGAACACTGTTACTCGGACATACTGGTGTGAAACGTATATTTGGATCACATAAACAATTATGTGAACAATATGGCATTGTCAATTTACCATTATGTGCACCAGCAATTGGACTATGATGACAATCGATAAATATATAGGCAACAAATAAAATACAGACAATTACTGCAGTTATAATATTCCAAGCTGCAAGTTTCCTGCAGAAAATGTTGACAATGTAAATGAGAAATATACTATTTAATTGTTTATAAATTAGTATCGGTTGTATATGCCTGTTTACATTACAGAAACATTATTAGGTACAGACATTCTCCCTGAGACAGTATATAGTACACATAAGTGTCGGAGATCCAAAATCACACAAATACTCCTGAAGATTTTATACCAAAAATAAAAAAAATAAAAACATTGTACTTCGTCGAAAGGGTGACGACGTTGCTTAACCCATTTTTACATCCACAAAGGTAATGCGATCACAGCGTTTGGTCGAAGCTAAAAATATGTGTTAATGTTATGTTTGTGGACTGATAGAGTGGTGATATGCATACACCATTCTACTGAAATATTGAAATTTATAAGCGAATAATTATAAAAGATCCTATATTTTTCTGTTGGTAAATTTATTTGTAGTCCAGACACCAGCTGACCAAAGAACCGAAATTTTTTTGACTCAAAATTCAAAATGAAATGCTCTATAATTGATTATTGTATATAATTACATACTTTACTTAATAGTAAAGGTTCAAAATAAGATGCATAATTAGCACAAAATTAAGATTACTCAACAAACAAATAAACATTAATATTTCTTACCTTGGATTTGGATTTGCTTTTGCAATAATTAATCCGGCAACAATAACAGATAATGCGACTAATGGTGGTTTCAAAAGATTGGTTAACAACCTTGACGTCCATATATTATTAAGACCATTTGCCTCGTCTGATGGTAAATAAAATCTCGATTGCAGATAATTTTCTTCATGAAAAAAGAAATTAACAATTGCTGTTTCAATGAATACAGCCGCCACTACATTAAACATTAAAATCTTATTTGTAAACATGCGTTTCAATGAATTCCAAAGTGATATATCAGCTAGTAATTTATTTGGTGCTAATGATAATTCACTATTATGTATAGCTGTTTCGATAATATTATCGGCAGCTTGACGTACCACAGAGCTAAGTAATTTTTTTGGAAATAATGCAATTAGAATAGCCAAAATAAATAAAATTGGTCCAATTATTGTCCAACCAAGCCACCATCCTAATGGGGTATGAGATATACCAAGTGATAATGCGGCACCCCATTGAACGCCCCATATTTTAGATGCCAGTATAGCGGCTAAATAATATAATAAAACAAAAACAATTGAAAATTATTTACATATGATTTAGATAGTGTAGGTGCTATATTACCCAATAGTGCTGGTGACTCATGTTCTTGTACATTATCATCGATGTAACTTAAAGCAAATGTATGAAATACGATATTTCCAAATGCAATGCCAAATTGCAGAATAAATAGACATGCTAATGTTGTTATTGAATACTCTGGTACTAATGATATTTCATTTACTAATCTTTCAGTACATAAATGATTTACTTCATGTGCAACTAGAGTCACAGTGTTAATTGAACTGTAAATAAACAATAATTATTTATGTTTTAGAATTTATTAAAGGAGCCTGCCACCAGTATCTCAAAATGCCAGTCAAATAGAGAACTATGTACTATATACTATATTCATATGTAGAGGTTTTCTTCCCGTTCGTTTTCTCTAGTTCTTTGCGAAATACTATGAGGTAACATCATTCAGTTGCATTATGCCAACATCATAATCTTAACATTTACGTCTCAAGAATGCTGAAGGCGTCACTTTTTGAAAAATGATTAATTTCACTTAAATATTCCACTAAATACTAGGATTAACGGTACATTATGGATTAAGGTTCGATATGCGAGTTACTTTCTGATAAAATTGCGGATATTTATTATATGAGAATCGAAAATATATCATGTGATTTCGGTAATCGAAATATATCTCCTGAACACCTAAAAATAGAAGTAAAAGAAAATTTTATAAATCAAAATTACCTATGCGTTAATGTGGGAACGATCACCACTAAACACGTAATTGATTGCAATATTATAATGAAACCTAGCCATGAAATCCTATGAATTCGATTACCCCAATAAGTTACGATAACGGCAAAAACTCCTTGGATAATTCCACTTGTTACTAATAACCAATCTTTTAGTTTCAAAAAAAAAAAGAAGAAAAGTACAGTGTTTTTTAATTCTTGCAACTGATATGTCTAAAATGAATTTATTGTATTTACCAACTACTGTAGGATGATAATCAAATATAATGGCAGCCTGTTTAACTGAAATTAAAAAATATCGTTCGGCAGCACCCTGAAAAATGCCAATGAGCACTATAATTATTACAAAAGATTTGGCCGTTCCAAGTTTCTGGCACCTTGGTGTATTACAACATTTTAATGCCGTCACACCACAGTCAAGTGAATCTATGCGTATATTATTTATTTATGTCTGTATTCCAAACAATTGTATAATTAAATTAAATAATTTCGACTTTTTACCTTCTTTAATATTATTAACATTTGCCTCAATTTGTGGTGTTGTCGGTCCATCACCTCTAATTAACGATGTTGGTCTAATCATTTTGAATTTTTTGCTTAATTTAGTTGGGGATATTAAATAATTATTTAACTAAATTGAATTTTCAATTCATTCACTGATTTATTTATTATGCATAAACTTCAACATTTTCTTAATTCACTAAATTCCAACTAATTAAATTTATAATAAATTTAATTTCTCCATGAAAGATAAACAGTTTTTCCGTGTATAAATTCGACACTATAAAATTCAACATAAAAATGACTAATTTCTAAAACAACAAATTGTTACACTTACACCAGAAATAATTAATTTAAATAATATTTGGGTGGCTATCTCCAATTGTGTAATAAAAAATAATTTACCTCAATACCTCAATACAATTTAAAATGAAAAAAATGTTTTAAATATAAGTAACATTAATATGTGAAACTAATACTACATTTTCAATATTTATCTATAGGTGGGTATCTCTCCAAACGAAGAAGATAAGATAAAACTGAATTCATAACTTATCTTCTTATCTCAATACTAATGTTTTGTAATCAACGCGATGGTGGTTTTTTATCGGACTTCATCCATACGACTGAATATGAGGAACTCAAAGTAATTGCCAATAGAACAGGTGTATAATTCATTAAAAAATCAAATTATTTAATTTTTGCCTATTATTATATGATTATACATATTTTTCATCAGCATTAACAACGGGTCTAACAAACTTTAGTCCATTCACATAGCACTAGAAGCATTTATTGTAGTAATGAAATTCGATGCCAAAATCTAAAATAATAGTTCGAATGAGAGTACGTCGAGCAATCACAGCAGAGCAATAACCATGGTAATTATCTATAGGAAAAAGAAAGTGCACCCATGTGTCTATAGTACTCAATTACAGTTCTTTCAAAGTACATATTTTATGAACTGAAATGGACATAACCCTTCTTGCAATTATCATTTCAAAGTAGCTAAGCATTGGTGTACGTTGCGATGAAATCAAATACATAATTTCATTCAAAGCATTCAATATGTCACCATCTTGCATGATTCTTATAATTTCAATAAGAATAATGCAAAGTATAACTGTGGGTTTGAGGATTTGGACAAAAAAGGATTAATAAAAATTAGTAACAGATTGGGATGACGCCATCCAAAACAATATAGAGTAGTGTGACATTTAATTTCTAAAATCAAGATGAATACCTTCAGAGGCTACTTTTGAGTCAAAAGCATTATATATATATATATATATTGAGTACGAGCAACCGCATCTCAACAAATATGCGAAAGCTCCTACTTCGGATTTTAGTAAGATACGTCACAATGTCTACAGTTGATCTCCTAGGCCGAAAACCGTTACTAATCATCATTAATAATATTGTTTGTTTCCAAATTATGAAGTAAATGATTTTTTTCCAAAAACTTCAATAAAACAAAAGAAAATTATAATTGGTTGTATCAATTATTGTAGGCCCTGGAAATTGTTTAACGGATCACAAAATTATATATAAATACTCATTAAAGAGCATTGCAAAATAGTTGATATCTCGTACATAGAATTTTCGCTTAAATTAGTGAATGTTGCTATATCACATAATTTATTTTAGTCAGTAGGGAGTAAAAATTATACATGGGAGGTACGCTAGGAAGTTATCTGATCAGGTACCAAAGAACAATTTAATTATATATAATATAATTATATTGTGATATTACACACCAAATTTTAATCAAAAAGGAGTAAAAAATTTGTATGGGAGGTACTTGAAGGAGTATTCCAATTCTTCGAACTTACAGACTCACAAATCAGATAAAAATGACACGTGCAAAATTTCATAGCGCTATCTAAAAGCATTTTCGAGTTATCGTGCGCACAGACGGACGGACGGATGGACAGATGGACGGATGGACATGCTTAAATCAGCTTTTTTTCAATTATAAGCACTTGTGTGTCATCATTTTTTTTTTTTCTGAGAAGTTTATTTCTTGGCGTTACAAGAACGGAATCACATACAATAGACACTTGGAACTTTGTTCCCAGGATCTAATTAAGGTAATGACTATATAGGCGTATAGTTTTATGGGTCAGATTTAAGCAAACTGTTTGAAAATTGGTTGAACATTCGTTACCTTCCATATCATTGAAAATTTACCCGATTGCTAAGATGTCGTGTATATGTAATAAAAAGTGACAACAATAATTATTTACACAGAACTGTGATCTGAATAACACCAATAACAGATGCCTTGTAAATGTTAAGATACCTATAGATGACCATTAATTAATTGTTTCGACGTTTGTGCAAAACTGTTACTATTATCATTACATAAATACAACAGTTCTAGAAATGATCAAGAAAATCTATTCAATTCAATGATCAAGAAATTCTATTCAATTCAAATCAAAAATACAACAAAAAATTGTATAATTTAACAATTTAAATTTAAATTACAGCACCAGATGCTTACTGTACGCATAGTGACCTGACAACTCTTGTAAGTTTGTTGGCGTATGAAAACTACGGGCAAGTTGGAATTTGATTGGGACGGGAAAAAAAGGATTACTAAAAACCAGTGTCTAATGACCAACGGAATATGGAAGTATAGAATAGGAACAGAGAGAGAAACTAGCCGAAGAACGTCCTGCCGATATCGAAAACCCAGCTGAGATACCAATCTGTGACTTAACGTCATTCATGGAGTGATATTAAAGCAGAGATATATCTCCGAGTCGTTACCACTTTATGAATTCAATTTCATTGCAAATTAAAACTTACAGTGAATAAATTTCAGATTGATGAGTATTGTCTTAAGAAGGTATGAGGGATAATTACACATGATGATTGGTGTAGACGTATTTATTAAACACAATCCAAATGTTTGATGAGAGATTAGATAACGGGAGATATAAACGTTAAAATAAAATAAAAATGGTGATTAATGCTATTATAATGAATTTAGTTATAGGTACCGATTTAAACTGGAAATGGAACCGATGCAAATCACAACATTTATTAATAAAATGATTCAGTAAAAATCAATTTTATTAACTAAGTATCATTAGTTATAGTTCGTCATAAATACAGTCAGTGTGTTGTTTGCCGTTATAAACCAAACCTGTATTCTCATCAGAACGCTAGTGGAATATAGTCAAAGGGACAGAGTTATTATATAATAGTACAGCTTCATGGATATGTTATATGTTCATAAGGTGTTTTATTCTATGGTTTACCGATTTACCAAATTTAATTGGCCTATCTCCACATCTATACGGAATATGGATGGGATTTTCTGATGTTCTAATTTGTTCTAAGAATTTTAATGCCTGTCTATTTAATGTGCGATCGATTCTTTCAATACCAACAGTACGATAAATGTGTCTATATTCACCCCTAGGTCGTCTAGTACCAGTTATTAATCGAAGTACTTTCCGTTCGATGATTTTATTTTTTTTTTTCATTTGATGCTATCAATTACTTAATGAAATATTAAAATTAGCTTTTAGGATGTTAAAATTTATATTGATGTTTACAAATAAGGCTCAAGAGATAATCAAAATGAACATTATCCAATGAAATGTACTCGTGTGGCTTAACTTTTCAGTCAAAAAGTCTTTATCAAAACTTAAATTCAAAAGTATAAATTATGTATGAACATAGACAGTGGTGGTTTGAATTCTTCATAACTTTTCCGTCATGTTGGAATCACAGGATTGAATAGTTTTCGATAGCTGGGTGTTTAAAAAAAATGCCTACATAGTCCGTTGTTGAGCATTATTAATAGAAACTACAATGTTCAATTTGTGATACTCTATAGAAGAGTTTTTTTTAGCTCTTTTTAGCCTCCAGATTTTATTGTGATAACAAAATTCCACCAAAATATAAAAAATATTGCAGAAACGGTAGTCGACCGACAATGATGTAATGTATAACTGATAATAACGCAAAACATATGTAAAAATCCCACACAATCGAGATGAGAATTTTGAGGTGATGACATTAAAAGTTAAAATCGAAAACAATTGTACTCGAAGCAGTTTCAAATATATCCCATTACCGATACAAGTATTTAAATAAGATTAAGATACAAGATCACGTAATGCGGGTATCATCTGCCACGTTCTTTAGTACATTATATCAAAGAAATTAATCTAGTCAACATTCACACCATAATTCTGATGGTCTCCTAAATCATAAACACGCTTGTTTTAATTTCAGTCTTAATACATGATGTCTCTAATAATGTGTTCTCGAAGGTATCCCTCTGGATAACATATAACATCATTTCTGATTCAATCGCTGATTCCGTTCTCATAATTACCATTCTCATAATTTGTTTTGTTCTGAACGTAACATTTCGGATTGTGGTCAATATGAAAAAAACTCTGGCGCTCAGCAAAAGTTTGTGAAAAAACACAAATAAAAGGCGTTTTATCCATTTAGAACTGTATCGTCTGCATAGCAAAAATATTACCCATATCGCGTACCCAATCTCGATTGATTTTGTTCGCTGTATTCGTCCATGTATTGAGTTTTCAAAATAATGCTATTCCATAGTTCACAGGCCAGCGATTTTACGTGGTTTGCATTCAATTAAAATTCCGAAGAACATTAACCAATTGCATTCAATTCACAACTTATATCTAGATTTTCGAATGGTTTATATAGACGTATGATATTTTTAATTATCAATGTTCTAACGATCTCAAAGTTCCCTGACCCAATAAGTAAAAATCAGGCATAAAAATTTACTAGACATTTATGTAAACAATTGTAAATATGTACTTTGAAATTGAATTTCGAAGTAGTTTCTCTATTGATACTATAAAAATGTATCATAGATATCAATTTCATTTCAATAATAATTTACAATTTTATAAAAATATAATATTATATTTATAAAAACAAATAAAAAAATTATTTTATGGGTATAAATATTGACACATTGATAAATTCAAGTATTACTTGATAATAAGATAAATCATAGAACACTATTAAGGGCTTGAAAATTATGATTTTAAGACTTGAGAAATAAAATTAGTTAATGTGGATCAATGATGCTTACATAGTGATTGAAATTATCGATTAACAACCAGAGGTTGGTATCAAGCTTTGTCTGCATATCCGCGATGCCACTGATAAGATGATTACAGAATATCAATTATGAATTGTGGTCGTGATCTAGAATTTAGGTTTAAATTCTTATTATTTGTATAGAATTGGTGTATAAACATCTAAACAACAAATTAAATAGCTGTGACGTTACGCATTACTTCACCAAATTATTTAAATATTTTATAGTACATCAAAAACTAATGAGCCGGCCAATGTGTCCTTGTGGAGTAAAGGTTAAAATAAATCATGCATTTATATAGGTAACTAGTCCATTATTGAATTGCTCATGTAACAAAACTTTACGAAAATAGATTTAAAATTTATATTTAATTCAGTTAGACTACCCACCGCTTTATGTGCTAATCAGATAATCGCCAATTTTTAAAACAAATATACCCATTATTGATTCCGATCATCTTAGAATTAGCAATAAACAAAACATAAGTAATGTTTGATTGTATTATGAATATTTGGAATGCAAGTTGATAGATTTTTCCATAAAACTATGCATTTTATTGTGTCCATAATCAGTAGCCTCTAGACCATATATTATATGGGTCTTCATCAAGACCATTTTATCAATTGAATGTTTAATAATTTTTTGCTAAATAAACGACATAATACCTACTGAGTTTTTGAACATTCATTTTTTGCTTGTATGTAAACCAGCCATTCTGAGACTTTTGACACTTAATCGCTTCATAATTCGTCAAGATTATTATATTGATATACTTTATTAGATTATTATTGGTTGGATCTAAAAATGACGTAACGATAAGATGATCTAAAGACTTTTCTAGAATTATTCTATAAATTTTCGTGACATTTAGCACTACGAACTGCAGTATTAATAACAATTAATTATTATGGTAGACATGTGTCTGCCCTTCAGGAATCTTGTCGTCAAATTTTGTTTACTTCTTTTTTTTAGAAATCTAACATAATCATTATATCCTCATTTAATAATTATTTATTAATTATTAACCAGTGTGTATACATGGAAGTCAATAATTGGCGTCGAAAAGTGATAAAATAATATTTTAATTTACAATTTCGAATCAATAAAAAAAATTGTATCAATTTTAATCTAACAAATAAATGATTATGATTATTTGCGAAAATCATCTTCTAATTATTTCATTTGATATGAATTGATCTACGGCGTTAATCTTAAAATAGATCCAATGATCTTCACTGGATGTTACTAGATTGTCAGCGAGCACGATTAAACTGAAAACGAAATACTGCTGTAAATTTATCAGATATTTCCAAATTTTAAATTAATTGCATATTAGCTGATATGATTTTAATTCGAAACTTAAAAATTCAATTTCATCGATAAGATTATACGTCTGAAAGTTTTAAGGAATATGTATAAATATATATATATATATATATATATTATGAAGTACTTCACAAATGTACGTAAAAGGCACGTCCAGTAATTACATTTAAATGTTTGAAATTATTTTTAAATACTCAAATTATTATAACAAATCAACACACAAAAGATTCAACAGAAAGAATTGGTTATTTAGTCATATGCAAATTGAAAACCTCACATAGCAAAAATCAATCACCTCAATCCTTATTCGACATGGGAGCATATAACGTCAATGAACAATTATCCACGATTTCTATTCAGCACCTTCACTTAGCCATATTCCCTCCTACTTGTATATAATATGGTCATAAAGATGGTACTTCGTCACATTAGACGACCGGATCAAGTGTGTATCTTGCAATTAGCCAGATTTCACGGTCCGCATAAATTTACAAGTAAATACAATTGATTTGTATAGTTTGATTAATATATTAGGTGTAGATAGATGCTTGGTGTGGGCTAGCTTATATGAAGAAATTTCATTGAAATTATCAGTAAACATATTTTCATTCTATCTACGATTGATTTTAGATTTTCATTCTATCTATGATAGATTAGATTTTGAAAGTTCTATATCATATCTTATTTGCAATCTAACAATATTATTTTTGATACCCAATACGAATTGCATTCCATTCAATTAATTTGTTACATATTTTACGATCTAAAGTAGAAACTTATTACTGTTTGTTTGTATTCTCGTATATGGGCAGATCATATAGTGTTTTAATATTAATTATGATCAAAGTTTCTTTTCTAATCTATTGGTGAAATTTTAACTTTAGAAAAATGGTCAATTATCAACCAACGGTGACATCGGTATCTACTCGACCACGATGAATGGTCTAATAAGATAATGTTAATATAATTTTTATCGATAGATAATCTCATCAACAAACCAGATGTAGCTGAAATTCCTAAATTTTCCAGTTGGTAAATTTCAATTATAGTAGTTGAGTACACAATTGGGGTGTTAGAATTAGTCTCTCTACACCAGTCGAACTCTTAGGAGTTTTTCTCTTCTTTTTTTTTGCACCTGATAAATTTCTATATTACTGTGAGCTAAATTTGTTTTAGTTTATATTCACATTTTTTTTATCTCCGTGATATTTGTGTTTTATTATGCAACTATTACTTCATTTTGGATTACAAGATGAAATTTCTGGAATTGGTGTACCTTTATTACTTCGTTCTATTTGGTATAGTAATTGGTAATTTTCTTGGTCTACTACATCATATCAAATACTACAAGAAATGGCCCATGTATCTAGTAAAACGATTTTGGAGTAATGGATGTTACCAATGACACAAATTTACATTAGTTGCAACGAAAATCTTCGTTCTTTCGGTGAAAACTTTGAATAAAACTTTTACTATTAACAATTATAATGCTCTATAGAAATTTAAAGAAATGGAAATTTAACTACTAATTCCAATAATTTGTGCAGACACTACTTCAAATATTCGTTTAGTACTATAACATATATAAATGAAGGATCTATATGTGGTAATTTCAAGAACTTGAGACTTTCGTTCATTCTTTAAATTTAGACCTGTCCGAAATGTGTAATTCTTCACAAAATGTACAGTTTAACTATGCAATGGTAGTTGGAAACCACTGCACTGCGTCCGAAATTAATTGCAAATAAATTGTGCAATTGACTGCTCAGTTGTTCAATTGAATTCGTGAAAGCTTTGAAATAGAACTTTATCACTAAAATATTATATATTATATTATATATGCTCTTTAGATGTGGAACTTTAATGAAAGTGCTGAGAAATAAACTGACATTTTGTTACTAATATAAAATAGAGGTATTTGCCTAATTCGAATATATTATATAAATAAAGCAAATATATGTGGCAATTTCTAAATGATCTACGATTCATGTAAATTAATGACTGTATTTATCAGAACTATTGGCGAAATATTCAATATCAGACATAATTTAAGTGCTGATAGAATCTGTACAATAGAAGTTAGTAACTAAAAGACTTCAATGTTATCTATAAAATAAATAATTCAGATAGAGGTTTACTTTATCTATGAATATTTAGATATATGTACATATAAATGATATTTTTATTAAAAATATTAAAGTCGTCTTTTATTATACGAGTAAAAACAACAATTATAATCTTTAGTTAATTTAAACTGACCGGACCGTACTGTTGTTCACAATTTATAGTAAGACGAACAGCATTCGGTATAAGATTTGGAATATATTGCGACACATTTTTCAAAATTTTATTAAAGGACTAAAATTATATTATAAATAAGTAATTAATAAAAATGTGTTTTAGTTGAACTGTAAAATAATATCCATAATTATGAGGAAATTATTATATTTATATAAATAATTAAAATATTAATAATTAAATTAAAATTTTAAAAATTTTGAAATCAACACCTAAGTTATCATTTGATTTTGTATTATAATAATTGAATTAGTTCTGGAATAATTTAATTAAAAGGAATTAATTTAAAAAATTGGGAATATAACAAGTGTCCCATTAGAAAATTAAACTTTTTGTGGGCAATTTTGTGATACGAGGCTGATGCTCAAAGTAAAATAAGTGCGACAAATTTTCCAGAAAATTTGGATAAATTGTAGATAAAAGTAAGGTCTATTACTTATTTTAGTTGATAAAAATCATAATCAATTTAATTTAACTATAAATATCATTAATTTATAATATTAAATGATATTGCAATAGCAAGATAGTGTTATTTATTAATAGAAATGAAAATTGAGACTGTCAATTGTGTGGTTTAATTTATAAATAGAAAAAAAAAATATTAGAATTTTTTCAACATTTTAATAATAATAAACCTGACTTCATTTAGTCGAGCCGCTTGAAAGGGTGTGATACGATTGAGCACAATTTTTATATATTCATATTAAAATTATCCTCGCAAAAGCATCTTAGTTATTTAAAAACATATGCGAAATATGAACACAATGGTATTCGATTTGCTCACACCAAATGGAAAGAATCAGAGCACTAGAACGTAGAATTCTCCAAGGTGAATATCTCGCTGCTGGGTATTGAAAAAATTGACAGAATATTGGTAAGACAATCACTAAAAGTATTAAGCAGGAAATTCGATGCTTTTGTTTGTGAATTGTAGCAGTATTTATGTGTTAATGAAATATTTGCGTATCGAACCATTAAACGTTACAATGATACTGTTAGCATCGCAAAACGCCTAGTAGGTGGTCATAAAAAATTCGCAACATCATCAGAAATGGTTTAAAAAAGTACGGCAGAGTGCAGCAAAATTGACTAGATTTCGTAAAAGCAAGTTCAGCGACAATTTGAGCTATTAAAATAACATTACTCAGTTCGTTTCATCGCAACAATGGCCACTTTACTAACCAGTCATGAATTAAAATTTATTAACTTCAAATCAACAATATAAAGATGTTTAAAATTTTGAAAGAAAATAAGCGTCCAGGTTGTACAGCATTTATCAGTAAATTGATCTGTGTGTAAAGAATTTAAAATTCGACGGTCGATTGAAATTATTGCAATCAGTTGTTGGTTTTTAATTTTTTTAAAAAAACAATTATCATTTTATAGCGATTACATTGTTTTTTTGTTATCTTTATTATACATATGTATTACTAATGACAGAAATCAGATAGTTATTGATAAAAATGTTCGGATAAAACCCATACAAAAACAAAGATACTTTCTAATCTAATAAAAGATTTTTTTTTTTAATATACTTGCATATATCTACAAAAAAAGGTGTAAAACATACACTTCATCATTAAATATATGGGTTATTAATTTTAGAAATTTGATATTTTTTATAAATCATAGGGCAAGACCCATAAAGCTGGCAGAAAGTGAGTTCCATGATGTGTACATGTAAAATCTTTAATGCAATAATAATATGGTAGCTATTCAGTATCTTAATGTGTGTAGATTACCATATTAATGATCATAATCACTTATATAAATATTAGACGAACTGGCTATAATCAACCACAAAAGTAAATGTAAGTACGGACAAAATGCTTGCAGAACCTTCCGTGATGACCGTCGGGAATATACTTAAATTTGCAAAGGGCGATAAAGCGCGGTTGGGCCTATAATAAGAAACTAATCAATCGAATTCGATAAACCTTGGCAGTTGCTGAAATGCAGCGTATATTGCATGAGAAATATCAATAAATAGCGTGCATAATTGGAAAACTATGAAACTTTTAATTTACGAACATGGATCTGATATTTGAAATCTGGAACGTTAGAACAATTGCGAGAAAACTTGCGTACGTAGCTCAAGAGTTACATGTTTAATATTCTAGTGGTGGACGACAGTCAACATAAAGTAAACAGGGAATGGACTAACTTCAATAGCGATATCATTTGAATTATTGGTAAATATGCGTCAGTCAAGCGTATGCTTGTCTACTGGAAGTCAGCTCGAAAAATCTCAACAAAATTCAAGAATAGTATAATTTTTTTTGCAATACTTCAGATCTTTTCAGTTTTGAGATAAATTGGTGAAAACGTTCTTGATTTCATTAATTATGAAAGACAGTAATGACTCATGAAATATAATAGGGAAAGACAATCAAAAGTATAATTAACAACAGCAATCCGATAAACAGTGGAGCCACGATACGGTCACCAGGACAAAGAGACTAGTAAAAGTATCCAGCGGCATAAATTTGCAAATTCAATCTACAAATTCAAACAATATGACAGAAACTTAACAACTGGTAAGCGCACTATAAGTGGACAATGATTTAGAGCAGAAAGTGCAATTCAATCTAATAATCTCAAATGAAACTGAAAAGTTGACAATGTTATCTGATCTGATGATATTCCATTCGAGTGAATAGAACGTTAGAAGGTTTGATAATAAAATTGAAGAAAAGGGATAATTTGAGAGTGTGTTCCAAATAACCTGATATCAGCAAGCTGAATACTATTGTCTATAAGTTACTGCTATATTGTGCCCGATACTATCAGCTTTATGAAGTGGTTATTCGAAAGGAATAGATAGATTTCAATATATTAAGCACTGTTCATGAAAAGTCGATTGAATGGCAAATTGTGTATATTATTTGTCGACTTTAAGCTGGTAATCAGTTTCAGTTTCCATGTGGTAATATATTGTATAGCTACGAACCTTGAAATGGTGACAAATAACATATAGTGCTTCAATTTCTATTTTTTCTAAATAGCTGCCAAAGGCGCATAAATAATTGTATAAATCCTTAAGGATTAATTATCATATTAGATCACAGTTTTTAGATGCACCCACTATCGATGCTAACCAAAATTGTGTTCGTATATATATGGGCAACAGAAACATATAGCGCCCAATAAAATTTATATAAAAAATTTTGTTATTTTACAATGACTAAAATGTTATTATTATTTTCTATTATATAAAATAGTAAAAATGGGTGCAGAACATCTTTGTGGCTTTTCTTGGTGGCATCCACTTTGGTTACAAAGATTTGCAAATTCAAAATGGTTTCTCATAATATATGGCCTCCTAGGAACAACACAAGCTATGTCACATTTATATTTTATAGTAACATTAACAACAATTGAAAAACGCTTTAAAATTCCTAGTCAAACAACAGGTATGTTGCTTTAAATGTATTTGTATAATATAAGTCTCATCATCATCATCTCGACCATTGTTCACAATCTCTGGCCAGCACCTTCACTCCACTGCATTCCATTCCACGGCTACCTGGCTCCTGAATGACGAAAACTTAAATTTGTGACACGATGTTATTTGTCACCTATCCAAGGTTCGCAGTCGTACAAAAGTATCGATAAATAATTTGTTTTAAAAATGTCCAACTTAAGATTTTTTTGAAATTTGTAACGACAGTCAAACTCAATTCATTATACCTATTCTCTATACTTCATCTATTTCTTCGCCGCTGAACGTAAGTGAACATATAATAATATCTCCACATAATTATCAGGAATTCCTTCCAATATGCATAATTAATTAATTTAAATATTTCCACTTACAGGTATTATACTAAGCGGTAATGAAATTTCACAAATATTACTGTCATTACTACTATCATATGCGGCTGGTCAAAGAAATCGTCCCAGATGGATAGCATGGGGTGTTGTATTTTGTTCATTATCCTGTTTTATATTAGCTTCACCGCATTTTATTTATGGAAGCGGAGACGATGCATTACAGCTTACAAAAGAATATTTTAATGAAAAGGACACAACAACGTTATTGGTAAAAATATTATAATTTTATATATATTTATCTTTTATGTAATCGATAAAATATTTAAGAATTCAACAAATTTAGTAAGAGGAACCAATAAATTATGTCTAGGATTAAGCGCAAATGAGGAATGTGATGAATTATTCTCAATAGTACCTTTAATATTAATATTTTTATCGCAATTTGTCCTTGGCATTGGTAATACACTGTACTATTCCTTGGGACAAACATATTTAGATGATAATACAAAAAAAACAAATACACCAATGTTATTGGCATGTGCAATGTCACTTCGAATGTTCGGACCAGTTGTGGGATTTTTTTTGGGTTACATTTCACTTAATATGTACATTGATCCAAGTAAAACACCCTTAATTGACAAGTATATGCATATTTAAAATTTAAAATTTTATAGTAATTTTATTAAAAAAAATATAAATTTACTATATTAGAAAGGATCCACGTTGGCTTGGTGCATGGTGGTTTGGATGGATTATTTTAGGTTCATCTATGTTAGTATTTGCATTTCTAATTGGTTTATTTCCAAAAGATTTGCCAAAGAAAAAGCCAATAAGACGAACATCAGAAATACCGAAAATGTTATTGACAAGAGAATATGAAGATGAAAAAAGAATGTACAATAATGTGGGAGATGATAATACTATGACTTTGGAACAAGAAGTTCTTGGAAGTCTAATGGAATTTCCTGTAATGAAAGGTACGTCTGAAAATATTGGTGATTTCAGTATTCCATATCATTTCTTTTACGACTTTCTCGCGCTGTATCGTCAGCAGCAGTATTCAAATCACTGTTCTAGACAACATCCCTAGTACTAAAGTTTAGATTATTTTGAACTATATATGCTTTCTGGACATTATGACACACCACATCACAAATAACGTAATTTATTAAATTTGCTCATATCCGAGTTTAATCACAGACTAGACTAATTGCATGATACGAAATTAGTTTGTAAGAAACGCATGACTAAAATATTTAAGTGTAGAATCTGAATGTGTCTCCTATATTGCTACAACATGTGTTGTCGAAATGGTGCTAGCCTTTATACTTTGAATTTTGCAAAATAATAAAATAATTTAATTTAAATATTTCAGATTTTCCAACCGCTCTGATGCGTTTACTAAAAAATAAGTTGCTAATGTTTAATATATTATCAGGAGTTTTCTATATTCTCGGTGCATCTGGTTATATGACATTTCTATCAAAATACATGGAAGTACAATTTAATAAAAATGCAGCAGATGCAACCATTATTACTGGACCATTTTCAATAATGGGTATGGTTTTTGGTTTCTTACTATCAGGATATATTATAACAAAATTTAAACCACCACCGAAAAAATTATTTTTCTGGAACATTATTGTCGGTCTAGTTTATGTAGCCGGACAAATTTCATTTATATTTACATCTTGTGATGGTGCCAATAATATTCCCATTGTAAATGGTTTAATAAATTTAACAACACCATGCAATTCGAATTGTTCTTGTGATGGTGTCCCATATACGCCAATTTGTCAAGTGGAAAAAGGTTTAACATTTTTCTCACCATGTCATGCTGCATGTGATGTTTATGATTCAAATGAAAAACAATATTTACAATGTAATTGTGTAAGCGAAACAGAACAAATACTAAATGAAAGTTCGTCAACAGTAAAATATTTAAGTACAATTTTAACAACATTAGCAATATCAACAGAATCTAAAACAACAACAGCAACAACCGCAACAACAACAACAACAACATCGATAATTTCATCAACATCAACAATATCGACAGTATCACCACCCACATTGATACCAAATGTACCCATATTATCTGTTTCGGAAAACGTTCCTTTATCAGATACTAATCTAGAAACAAGTACTAAGGATACAGCTGAACAAGGAGAAAATATAACCTTTTCAAATGTGATTCTAGAAAATCAAGATAGAAAATTAATAACCGACACTAATAATTCTGATGAAAATAAATTTCAGAATAAATTACTAGACGTTGAAAATATAGACATAGCCGTTATAGTTACTGTATCCAAAAATCCTTCCGAAATAAATGACACAAATATCGAAGAAGAAATAATTGATACGGTAGATGATTATTTAAATGAGTATTATGATAATGGTAACGGTGAAACTAATAATCAAAAAAAGACTACTGTAATGATGAGCGATAAATTGTTGGAAGCAATTAAACTTGTTCCTGGTCCATGCTTACAGGGTTGTGCTATGGGATTTTATTTATTTACAGCTATTTCAATGATAATTAATTGGATGGGTGCCTCAGGTAAAATTGGGAATATCTTAGTCAGTTTTAGGTGAGAAGTTTTTTTTAACTAAATTAATTATTTAATATTTACACAACTGATTGTGTGTATCATATTCATGAATTGTACATCTTTTCAATTATCAAAACATCAACTGACACTGTCATTATCAATATTTAGATTGATTAATAAGTTACATAGTAATTCGGTAACATAATTGTGTACTTCAAACTCAGTCCTGCGGTTTACCCGACATGGGTAGCTATCCAACGTGAAACCTCTTCATAATCGATTAATAATAAGAAATGTTAACTTTAACAGGACACTTGGTCCTGATGCGGATATAAATGTGCGTAAATATATGTTGCATCATTATCGGTGCCATTTCGCTACATACTTAGTGTGTCCACATAATGCAGTAAGTTTTCAACACAATAATAATACACTAACAATTACTAAAATAATATTTGTAATGAATGGGATAATGTTGTTTTAACTATGTCTAACTTCTAAATTCCTAACCCACAATATGTGATCAAATTTGATATACGTTCTGCCTTCGAATCAAAAAATGTATGATGATGATAATGATCCTTCAATCCAACGTAATCATAGTTTCAACAACAATTTTTTTTATTGTATTTATATGATTTTTCAGAGCTGTTAACAAGGAAGACAAATCTTTTTCACAAGGCTTAACACTAATGATGGTTAGTTTATTTGCATTAATTCCTGGACCAATTTTATATGGTAGAATTGTTGATAGTACATGCTTGATATGGAATTATAAATGCGGAAGACGAGGAAATTGTCAATTGTATGATCAAGCACAATTTCGATATTACATAAATACGACAGCATTAACTTTAACGTCCATTGGTGTATTCTTTGACGTTTTAGTGTGGCATTATGGAAAGCATTTGGATTTATATGGTGAAAGAGAAAATGAAAAAAGGAACCAACTAGAAAAAAGAAATCAACATATCAGTCCATTGCTAATGAAGGACACATAAACAAATTTTTGGAAATATTTAATAAATTCTATATAAGTTATAAATACGTGTTTTAAACGTATTTTTTGTTTTTAAATTGCTATAAAAACTATAAATAAAAACTTTATTTTTTTCACATAAAGTTGTTTTAATTTAAAAAATAATTTAATTAAATCTTACGACCTGAATGTATCAATCACTTTCGAACGTTATTATGGACATTGCTACAGCTTATAAGAATTAGAGAGAATTAAGTTAAATAAATCGGTCAAATCAGCTGACAAGTACTGAATTACGAATGTATGTGGGAAAAAAAAGGGACAACTAAAACCATATTTGAAAAACATAGGATAACATCAGTCTGTTTGCCGATGTCGGTAATGAATCGTTAGATTGACTTTAGCGTCAAGTACCTCTAAAAACTATGATTTCACAGCATTAATCCCACTTAATACAACAGATAAAATATATTTAGTTTCGACGAAAACTAGACATATAATTATTTATCAGAGTCTGATTCTTGGTAGATTTTAATATTGAAATGATCAATTGCTACTTTCAAAGAACTTGGTATGTATATGCATTGCTAAAAGTCTGGTTGAATATGTAACAGATAAACTATATACATTTTCCATATAATGTTATTAATACTCCTATTTGAGTAATCATTTAATCCTTTTATAGTTAATGAATTTATTTATAAATTCTAGTTATTTGATTATAAGAAATATCAATGAATGGTTGTATTCAAAATTTATTCGGAGAGTGAGCTTAGAACAATGTTAATGTTTGGCACTACTATCCAACAAAAAAAATAGTATTAGAAAGGACTAGTGTGAAAAATATATGTTATGAAGCAGTGATTTTTAAATTACGTACATCACAATATTGGGGTTTTTGTAATTACCCAAACGTAAAATCAGTGCTTGCTAATTTTCCTTACTTTATAAATGTATTTGAGTTATGATTGCCTGGTGTCAAATTAATTTAAAAACTACCGAAACGTAATATGCAAATCATTTTAGAAAAATAATATTTATTTCGGTTTCTAAAATACCACGTTATTTGTTTTGCTGTCATAGTAACAAAGCTGTTTGGCTTAATGATTAATATTTTTATCAAATATTTAGCGTACTTTGATTTTATTAGTGTGTTTTTGTGAACTAAAATACGTTTATAATATGACTACGACTGAATGCATCTTTCATCCCTTAGAGAGCAAACATGTCGCTTTTACCGGTCTTAGGGTATTTCAAAGTTTTCGTTACAAAAATACATTCTAGCGGTTATTTGTTATAAATCCCATAAATGTAGACAACACAAAAAGTTGTGACCAAATTAATTTATTCAACATTACACAAATGAATGAAGTGATGTTAAATGGTCCCATTTTCCATCATTTTGAATTTCAGTATCAAGTGAACATGTTTACACCAAAAGGTCAATGTATGAGCAAAAACTAAAAAATCACCTAAACGCCTTCAAATAGAGGTTTGGTGTAAAAACTGATAGTAGATTGGTATGTTTAATACATCTATTTAGCGTACTTTCGATATGTTACCGCATTGTTTTTTATATATTTCTATATACTTAAAAAAGTAAGAACACTGTTTAGTAATTTGTAATTTTTAAAATTATCGGTTTCATAAAATTTGTAAAAGTTATTATAATTTTAAATTATGAAAACAGTTACTTATATTTCAGCAAATATATGTACAATATTTTTAATGTAATCGGTTTGTATTTATTATTTATTAAATATAAATAATGTATACTTATATTTAAATTTATTATAAAAATTTTAAAAAAATGTAATGTTTAAACAATTTTTTTTTTTTTTTTGGATTCCTTAGATATTCCCTATCATTTAAGGATCTTGTTAATCAAAGAAGTGTTTTTAATAATAAAAAAATGTGTATATTTTATGTATTTCTTGTGATAACTTTGTGTAAAATATATTATTTTTATTTATTATACAAATATAAGGCAGCCTTTAAGCGAAAATACTATTATTTTTATTTATAATATTATAAATTAATATGTTTTTTTTTTTTTTTAAATTAATTATAATTCTTTTTTATAAAAACAGTAATATATTAGACAAATTAACAGAAATAAAGTTCAAATATTTTTGAATTCAAAATTTTTAATTAATAGATTTGTTAACTTGGCGGTGTTTATGTAACAGTAAATCTTAAAGTTGTCACAAAACATAATTTTATGAAGGCGATATACACTTAACATTGATGATTTTCGAAAACATTAACTCAAATATAATCAAACTTATTTTTTTTTGTACTGTACTAGCCTATTTTTGATCATAATTTAAACCATAAAAAAAACTTGTTGCGATATCGTCTGTCTTACGGAAAAAGTATTTACATTAAAAAAATTTTTAAATTTAAAAAAAATTATTATAAGGGATATCCTTTGAATCCTCTAAACTTAAAAAACCTACAGATGTTGAAGTTTATGATAAAGCTTTATGAAGCTTTAAGAAAACAACGAAGAAAATACATAACTATCAGAATAAATATAGATTTTTATTTATTATTCAATAAATTCTAAAGTACTTGTACACGAAAAAATTAATTATTACAATAAAGCTAATCACAAACTTTATTGTAATAATTATTTTTTTTTAAATAAGCATATTTTTTCTTTCTGCTGGGTAATTACTGTACCTATGAAAACTATTAATTTATTATTTATGCTATTAGCCATAGTACTTTGATTAAAATAAATATTTATTATGTGAATTGTTTACTACTAATGTTAATACAGTGATTAAGGGAATATTGAAATGCACAATATATATACGACTCATAGGTCATGTAAAATCAAAATGTTAATGATTTTCGAATGGAAAATATAGGATCGATTATAGTCGTCCGGTTCAACATTAAAAAAAAAAACAGAATATTTCATAAATCTATTCATGGTAGAATTGAGAGTTGAGTTACGTTGATGTTAGTCGGGTACCTCGTAACATTATATGCTACAGCATTGGTATTTAGAACTTTATGGATGTCTAATCTATATATAACATATGGAATAATTATGCTTAGAACAAGTTGTGTATGATATCACCACCAAGTAAAGCCTATTATATAAATAAGGAAGTTATTACTATCTTCATTTTAAGTTTAAATATATTACTTCTTATTTGTTGCTGTTTAATTATATATATCATATATTATGTATGTATATAATTTGTAAAAAATGTATTACGTATTCATTATATTATAAAAACTTCTACATTTTTAGTGATATTTTTAATTTTTAACTTTAATTTTAACTTAAGTAAATAATGTAATACAATGTATATACAAAGCTTAGGAAATTTAAAAAAAATTATATTAGAAAAAAAATATATATAACAAAATCAAAAAGGGAATTAAAAAAAAATATTTATAATTAATTGGATAATTGTTTATAGTCAAAGGTATCAGACTTTGTATGGTTTGAAACATGCTTAAAATACGATCATACCAACATTGTTATTATTTTGCCAAACAACATACAATAAAATAAAGTTTTTGCTTTAATTGTACACATAGGATAGTTTCCATATTTGAGCAGGCTATTTATAACTACAAACAGTATCCAAGACTAGTAGATTTATTGTCCAATGGAGATTACAATATATGTCCTCCTTCTCAAATCCAACGCAAAGCGTTATGTTTGCTGGTACAGACGTAAACAACCAACTAAAAACATTTGAGTAAAGGTCTAAAATATAGGACAACCGATCACTAAACACCCAAAGTACTGGATTATTCGCCATCCATTGCATTTAATATAAAGATCAAATTGATACAAAAAATAAATTGTCAATACGGACGTAAAATATTTATAAGCACATAAACCACCAACAAATTTGAGTGTATAATTTCAATTTCAATTTAAATTTCAAAAATCCTTTATTGTATAAAATTATTTTCAATATAAATTGTGAATAATAACTTATCGAACATATATAATGACCCAAAAGCTAAAAGAAAATTATACCATGGCTGGTGAAATTTGAGTAAGAACTAATGTTGAGGAAATGGATTGTTACAACCAACTTTAAACGAATTAAAACGAGTGATAGTAGGACAGAAAGCCGCAGCACGTCAAACACATCAAACCGCGACTAAAAAGCTAGTATATAAGCAGTGCCATGAGAGCGAGTAGCTTCATTTATAGAAATAAAAATTCAATAGCATTCCATCCGGACACTTGATATTATTGTCTATTAATATTTATTAGCACAATTTCCAGATGTAGCGTATTAACAAATAATAACACATTACAAACTTTAGTTTGATGGGCGTTATCAAAGAAAGTTGCGAAAGATTTGATTGTCAATTAGAGCAAAATCGGGAAAATCAGTAGATTAACAATATTTTGAGGCATAAAGGGTAGTAAGTGAAGGCGGCGATCAAGGAACATGTGGATTGATTTTTTACCACAGCGTGTAATAGTTAGGAATTTTAAAGCTTGTCTTATCAATATTCTGTCTATTCTTTTGATATCAGCTGCGCGGTATATTTTACGATTACTGATTTGTCTATATTCACCCATTGGTCCTTGAGAGTGTATAATCTAAAAAAAAAACTCTTATTGGTGCCCTATGATTCCTTGTGAAATTAAAGTTAAGATGATGAAGATGAGATCAGTTTACACAGATCATATATCAATACTTTAAGAATTATTGGTAAACAAACGATTGAATGGAAAACGCAATTTTATATTTTAATTGTCGAAATTAAGTAGGTATCCGGTTGTATTGATCGTGTTATGATGTCGATAGAAAGTTATGATGAACATGTGGTCTATATGGATTTTCGACGCGGAAGACTTGATGATATTTCCAATGTACATTCAGGTGTAAAAAATGGATATATATTTTATCAAACTATTGATCTTGGTCGTCTTACGTTGAATTGTCATGAAGGGAAACATGGTATGGAATTTAACCAGCGGACTAAAAATCTCTATTTCGGCGACACTTTGCTATCATAAACTTATGCATAATATATGAGGGTGGAGTGGAAAAAATGGACAGACGAACAGGACACAAAAAAATGGACAGACGAACAGGACAAAAAAATGAACAGACGCACAGATTA
>JANSTX010046862.1:0-12092 GCA_027564355.1 Penthetria funebris | reverse complement strand
TTTCTCAGCGGTCCATCCAAATAAGCTAACGGTTTCCTGTGTGAAATGTTTACTAATTTCAATATTCACAGAAAAAAATCTAAAAAGAAAATGTGCAAGCACATCACCATGCGACTGCAGTAAAGATACAACTGGCGATTTTTAAAAAATCGTTTGCATTCATTGCTAATTAGCGGACTTGAACGTTCATATAAGGTCGCATACCTATACGTCACCGTTAATTCACCTCATATTACGATTGGAAGTCACATACTGATTATAGACTTCAAAGTGCACTATTCGTTAACTCTTAAGTAAATCTATATTAACGCTTACTAACTAAATTTAATAGAGTTGCCCTCAAGTCGACTAGTAAGTTTGCTTTTCATAATAGTCGCGCAATGTACTTTAATGTCCACTGTTCGTCGCCTTCATTTTACCAAAAGACATGTTCTTAAAATTAATTAAGAGAAAAACAACTTTAAACCGTCAAGTTCAACCGAGGGCTACCATTGGTCGACCTATAATGAACCACTGACTTCTGTGCTCATCGGGAGTCCAAAGTTCTAACTATCCACATACGGAAGTACTTGTATATTTACGATGCTGTTAATAATATATTCTGTATTCTGTAATTTCGTCCTAAAATCTGTTATCCACAGGTTATTAAATAAAAATAAAGGGAACAAAATCCAATCTTCAATTCACTTCAAAAATTACCATTTATTGTTGTCTATTTGAAAACACTATTTTATTAAATACAATCATTACCATAAAAGAATCCTGACAAATATATAACACCTGCTATATATCAACTCTACATAATCCCTGATAATAGGGTTGGGTATTAACTTTTAACACTTGCCAAATTCTATTTCTTTACTGTTTTGTAGATATTCAAAAAGAAAATTATAATACTCATCTATGCCATACAGTAAAAGGGGTGCATAATTCTAATTTTACAAACTTACGTTAAAAGGTTAGTCTCTCAACTCGTATAATATGCGTCATTTATTACCGACCTTTTGTGTGGTTTCATAAGGGATCAACTACCCCATTTTTTTTTTATTGCATTCAAGTACTTATGCCAATCAATACACGTATATATAGAAAATAAAAATGATAAGAATCTGAAATTCTGAAATGTTGTATATGCACCTATTGACACCACCTAACTTAAAAAGATAGAAAATTGATCGGAGTGAAGCGACATTAGGTACAGTAGCTTCAAATGTTTGTGATGAATTTATGGATTTAGAATCATATAGTTTAATCTGGTAAATACGATGGGAAATGTCGAATTATAGTAGACAATAGAATTAATTAAATCTTCATTCCTTGGATCCCTTAATGTGTGAAAATTGAAAACTTTTGATTTCCACTAGACAATTATAGTTATTTATGTGCATCCCGATACGTTTATTTATGTACGAGGGAATACAGTAAAATATCCTTAGTATACATATACGTATTTACGTTTTACTCGTATTTTAGTTGTTAATATAAAATTCAGATCACGTAAAAAATGTTTCTGATACTCGTAGTACAAGAAAATGTTTCATAAAATTATTTTGCAGTTGACGTTATTCAATTTTCATGACTTTGAAACGGGTTGGATGACATTTAATTTATTCAGCAAAAAAAAAAAAAAAAACCCCAAAAATTGATTCAAGATGATGATACTTTAACTTTTAAAATCAAAATTTATTGGAAATTTCCATTTTTTCAATGTAAATTTATACAAATTACCAAACAATCTCAATTATTATTAAATTATAATTTTATTGAAATTGAAAACATTATCTTAATTTGCTTTCCAACTCAACACAAACTTTTCGATACTATAACAGTCATAAATCTAATTATAAATGACTATCAAGTATCATTCTAATTATAAATGTTTTCTATTCTTTAGAATTGTTCACATATATTTAATGTTCTTGACATAGTACAAATACTTGTTCAAACATTAAATGTAGCTCTATATCGATATTAAATAAATAAACCACCACAATTCAGTGATAATAATGAGATAAAATATTGATGTAATGCCATTCAAATCTAATTTTAACGTTTCGAGTGCCATGTTATCAACGTCGGCTGTCTTACCGCCAATGAGGTATTCCTCAAGTGGATTTAACGTTCACCACCACATTGTAGCAGAATTCCTAACTCGTTTTGTAGCCGATAATGCACTACTGAACTTTAAGCATCTTTTGTAGCTCAGTTCATCTTTTAATTTGTTGGGTCGAATTTGACATAGATTGTCAAATCGTTAAAATCTAATTAAATATAATTTAGAGTGTTGGGCATCTGTGACATATTAAAATCTAGTAAACTAATGAGTGAATCTACCTTTAGCTCTAAATTTCAAAACAGATACTGGAAAGGAATGTTACGCTGGTTACTCTAATAAACGCAAAATTGTTTCATTATATTACAATTTATAATCTTTAGATATTTATACTGAAATAGTACCTATCTATCTCTTGTCACTACTATCTGAAAGGAGTTTTTATAGTGACCGTAATATAATTATTTAATTATGAATGTGGTTTTTTTAGTGGCATAGCCGGTCAAACCTACTTTAGAAACAATTTGGAATAATATGGAATTATATTATCATATATATTGAATTAAATGCAGCAGTCCGGATTAAATTTAAACCCTTTGAGCTACTGTATACTTCACATCATAATTATAGCCATATTATTCAAAGCATCAGTTTCAAAGTGTTGAACTCTGGTAAAATCTAGAGTATTCGAAAATACATTTCGAACAATTTGTGATGGTAAATTATGTGCATGATTAGCTAATATTGCGGCACCTCAATAGATTGTATTTTAATACATTATATGTCTATGCATATTTTATCAATATTCTCATTGACGGATATATGGAAACAAAACTCTTTCAATGCTACTTGCACAGGTTAATAACAAATTTTCTAAGTTGCTAATCTTCTTTACATAGAAGATTTAAAACGTATTTGATGTTATGTACCTTATATACTCGATTCAACACATTGTAGGACAAAAAAAAAAAATTGAAAGTATCAAATCTCATATGTTTGATAAGATATATATCCTGCAAATATAATCTGAAGTACAAGTAGAAATAATGTTGAGATGATGGCTTTTATTACTAGCTAAATTATTCTCCATACAATGCTGTCATGTATATTTTACTTCAGTGAAAATTTTCAGTATAATCGAAAATATGTTTTTGAAAAAAACTTAACCAGCATAAATACACATGTTCGCGTACCTTAGGTGAAATTGTCTAAAGAACAATGAGAATTTTTTTTGAAGGGAAATGCAAATAATCTAATTCCCAAATACACTTAAGTGATTCTTTCCTTTTTGATTAATCTTAGCCGATTTACAGCATACAAAATGAATTGAAGGGTGGTTGGTGGGTGTCTGGTATACGTACGCAGGGAATTCATACAGTAAAAGTTGTTGGTAGGGAATCAAGGATTTTCTCTTATATATATATATATATATATATATGTGTACTCGTATGGATTTTGATTTATATATTCTGAATTTATAGAAGAAGTAAATGGCTTTAAGATAACTTATATTTGTGTAGTTTCCTCAAATGATTTTATCGTCCTTTTTTTTTATTCCTTCCATAATAGACGTGTACTATTGTTTACTGTACGTATAACATTTTGTATTCATCAAATATCTCTTGTTATTAGGGGGAATGCTTATTTGTAGAAATTATGATAAAAACGTTAGATACATAAAATGGAAGCGATAGCAAATTTAGACAAACATATTTAAAAGAGATGCTGCATATAATTCTGCCGTAAATATTAGATCTGCGGAAGAAACACAATTTAGAGTATATTATATTGTTCTAATTTGTTCAATATAATATGTGAATTGGAGCTTATAATCAGTAAATATGAGCAATGCGACATTCCCAGATCCCAGTACAATAAACTTTGAACGGATATTGCATAAAGATCACTCGTATAGATTATTAATTTTTTACGCAAATTTTAAATCTTGTGTTAGTTAATAATAAGAAAATTGATATCGAATTTGAACAGTTTTTTTTTTTTTTTGTATATTCTTCTATGTACAAATATAGTACCAACAATTGCAACAAGTGTTCATACCCCGTATATGTCCATAATAAATTTCCAACCTTTATTATCCAACTTTTGTGTAACCAACAACCGTATATTTATGACAATATCCGATCGCATAATGCCAACAAAGTCCTATCACAGTTGACTTAAAAATGTATTCTTCTGATCAGAAGATGCCTGTTTCGTAGGTGCATTGTTATACATTTTACACCATTCATAAATCTTGCTGAGATTATTTAACATTATATCGGTTTCCAATTGATAACACTAAGCAGATACTAATTAATAATAAAGTCTTTTACTGTGACTTAGTTGCCCAGAGATTTTACCAAAGGTTATAGTTCTTTTTCCGTTTTAAATTTGTCGTTCAATCCAAGTTTTGAGACTCCTTTGCCACGAGTTGAATTGAACTTACATTCTATAGGTAATGGTTTCGCTACTATATTACATAAGCCAATCACCTCTACAATTTTCGAAATCATGGTTGGTTGGTTGGTTAGCAGTGGCGGATCCGACTAAGCCTTCGAAGGATCCCAATTATCACGTTGGTGCCGTTTTGATACCACAAACTTGAGGAAACCCGTTTGATTTTTGCAGATATGCACATTAAATTCATCTCGTGGCGTTTAGGAAAGCCACCAGATCTCTTGACTTTATATAGAAGCAATATCCGATAGATTAGGTAGTACATGCCTACCCAACAACTTATATCTATGCTGAGAAAGTGCTAGGCATTTTCGAAATCATAATCAAGATTAATTTATGGAGTATTTGTATGCATATTGTGAAGTATATATTTAACGTATAAATTTCCAACAATTAAAACTTCTGTTTTTTCTTCAGAGATGAACGAAAAATATCTGAGAACCAGAATAGTTTTTTGATCAATCTTCTTATTCCTCAACCGCAATATATAATTTTTTCGCGAAGTAAATGTCTGCCTTTCAAAAGCATCTGGTAGTTTAAATGTGGTTCCCTGACAATTTGATAGTGAATCAATCATTCGAACGAAATTATTAACTGTAACGTAAAATTGCAAGTGAAAATTTATATTCGTTTTGAATATATATATAGTTAAAAATCAAGGGATTCAGACTGGGTTCCATGGAAACAAGCTTGCCTTTTTGTTTCAGCGATTATTTTTTATAACATGTCAATAATATTCAAGAATTCGAAATCATCATTTTTTTGACATTGAATACCATGTATATATATTTCCAATACCAGCCTGAATTGAGTGTTATCAGTAGGTTCCGGACATCCTCGGGTATATTTTATTAATATAAATTATAGTTAATAATTTCGGATATTAAACCTCTTCAAAATGTATAACCGGATAATTATTATATTCACATTTGATGTTACATGCATATTACAGTCGGCAAAGGAACAACATAATACCACCCTATACTAGGTCAATATAATGATAATATATTTGTTATCTGATACCGATAACACTTGTCATTAACTTGCTAAATTTGTTGCTGTTTTTTGACACACTTTCATATGAATAGACTATTGGATATACCTTTACATATTTCACTATCATACTGTTCCATATATCATATGAAACCTTTTATATATCGAAATAGTAAGTATAGTTAAGAAATCCAAAATGGAAGACTGCAATCTGTATGGTATCTAATTAAAATAAATATGCCACTCCTTTTGTGGTTCCAGATGGTTGATGAATTTTTGAAAATAATAAAGTGAAATTTACTTGAATACATTTTTTTTTGGTGCTCTATGCACTACGTAGACAGAGGCATTAGAGGTTATGCTAAATATATTACTGTCGGTTATATACTGCATCAGTCTTGCTGCCAAGAATGCGATAAGAATTAAATGCCAGTATTTTGCAGTACATAGAAAATGAATGCAACGTGATGGGTGGTACAGACTATATTTTTTCACTCCTTGACTTTAAAATTGAGTTTAATATTACAATGCCAACTATGGTAGAATGGGATTTGAATGTAGTTTTAAATACATCCGGAGTAGCTTACTCTAGTACTTGGAATCTAAGTAGGTTCTTCAGGCTTCCGGATAATTGCAACGTTTTCCAGGCATAATTATTGGCCATCTGTCAAGCTGCGCTGTTTGTGTCAATGCGGGAGGAATCCGACAAGGATATCTCCACTTATACTGACATGCAGGCGGCCATTAGGGCTCTGTATTCTGTTGCAATGAGACTTGTTCTACTATGCAAGGGTCAGCTAGCGAAACTATCGAGTAGACACAGGGTTGGCCTCATCTGGGTTCCTGATCATACGGATATTACTGGTAATGAAAGGGCCGACAAATTGGCTAAGGCTGGAACCATAATGGATCTTTCTGAAACTTTATATAGTCCTATCATTATTTCTACAATTTTAACAGTGTTCCATTTTTATATCATCTGAATTTTTATTTTTTTTTTCATTTCACTTCATTGCCATACCATGCCATAATTTAGGAAAAAAAAATTTTTTTATCAAAACTTCCAGACCATTTAATCAAATGAAATATCGGAAGTGTAATTGAATTATTATCAAATATTTTCATCACTAAATGGTCATTAAGTTTTTGAATGTCGATTTTGGAAAATACAATAGAAGAATTTTTTTTTTTTTTTTCATGTTGCATTATGCTAAATATTACATTTCTCATTAAATTATGATGAAAATCAAAGTGATCAAATTTATTTCCAAACATTGGGTTCAGGATGAATGTGCTATTTAGCTAATGTTGTCAGTAATATAGTTGAGCAGGGCATATTAGTATAGTGAAAAGGGCAATTGTGATCCATTGAAAATGGCAAATCTATTTTTTCTACTAAAATGATGATGTCTTCAACGTATAATCTCCCCCATAGTTTCCCATATATACATAAACATTGTCTAGCCTAGAAAATCTTCTCATTTTATTTGTATTATTATTGTTTGTTTATAGAGATGGTAATTTTATTCAGAAAACTATTTTATGAATGACATGGAAAAAGTTATGCAATGGAGAACAAATTTACTACAAATTGAAATATAAAAATGAAAATGAAAAAATATTTCCTTCACGGTGATGACATAAACTGTTGATAGCTGGTAGTGAGAGTTGTACATATATGTAGAGAATTTGGAATATACAATAAATAATTCTATAAATGGATGGTAAGGAATCACTACATTTTATACTCACATATATTTACAAATTGTAATTTGTTTTCTTTTAAAATGGTATTTTCATTCTAATATATGTACATGCCAGGATTGTTTGTGTAGAAATAATGTCAAACATGTCTATATACGTATAAGGGATGTGGTGCAATCAAATGTAGTAATTTGAGCATGTTATACTGGTTTTTGTGTATTCTTGTTGTACGATTTCAGTATTATGGGAAAAGAGATTGAGTCTAATTTTTGTACTCATAGATACTAAATAATTGTGTCATTGAAACTTTCATTATCATCATTAACATCATCAACATCATCACTTGTAACGCAAAATATCTGAGATATTGTCTATTAAGGGAAACCAGCTGTCGGATGATTTGTCACCTACCATTTTTAATGAAGACCAAATTCATACGAGATTAAGTTGTGGATAATTACTGATCATAATATGGGGAATGTTTATAAAAATTTAAATAATAAAATGGAAATGTTGACGTTTAACAGTTAGACTTGGGATGGAACACGTATTTTGAACAATCCATTTAGACAATAACCGTTATTAGTAGAAATCTAGATACACAAAAATAATACTTCAGTCGGAGTACAGACTAATGATTCTTTTCCATGTATATATTAAGGAAAAAATCTACTACTGAACTCAAATGGACTCATAGTATTCCTAAACTTATTTCCAAGACAATTGATTAAATATTAAATCAGTTTCTAAATTTTTTTACTACAAATGTACATTATTTGAAAATATCACATGTCACAGTTAACACGATATTCAATAAGTAATTAAAATTGATAAATAACATGTACAAATGGTGTTTGCTATTCAATCGACTAATAATTCTAAATGCATCGATGTGGTCGGCTCAAGACCTACCATAGATCTTAAACTTGTCTGTTCGATTTGTATATACTCGGTTCTAAAACTGAATCGTTTTTATTTTTTTTTTTATACGATTAAGTAAGGTGATATCACGTGAGTTCTCACACCCGATTAACAATCCCAGAAGCACATATCACTAATAATTGAATCTAATATTGATGCTATACCTTTCTAGTCCACAGTAAACATTTCGGTCGCTATGTTATCGGCGCCAGCTGACTAACCGCTCTGTTGGCGTTTTAATGCGGATTTGAGAATCCCTGGATTCTTTTGTAGTCATTTATCGGTCCACTGGACTTTGATAAACTTGAACTTAACCATTTCGGTAAATTACTTATTTCATCTTTCTGTTGTAAACAGTTGCTCTCTTCATATCTGCCATAAATTTTAACTTTATCAGGCACAATTGTGAAGTATAATGAACACTGAGAATATTCGCACCCCATTTAAATACGAACCGTCTAACAGGAAATGTTACTAATAGTTATGTAATCTCGTGCAACATACGCTTTTCATAGCATTGCGAGTTTCAAAGTACACAAATATGCCTAAGTTGGTGGAATTCGATGTTAGTGTCAAATTCGACGCATCGAGACTGTATTTAATCTCTCTTACAATGTTAGCCTCGTATTTGTATTGATGTTAGTCAGTTACGGGGTAGTACTATAGGTAGTTGGTCAAGAAATATATTTATTTTATGATTAATCACATCCCAAAGTGTTAGATGTGGTTATGACAAATACAAAAAATTTTAATAATAGTAATGATAGATTACGCATAAAAGAAATTGATGTCCAATATATCCTCGTATATAACTTAACATAATTTCAATTTAACTTTCCTATACATAATTATTGTGATTCTTTGTTCCTATAAGAACAAAGTTAGTGAATATATCCTTTTATAAAACTTATTGAGTGTACTAAAATGTAAATTTTTCCATCTTAGTACTGTATATAAATCAGCCTTTTACTATTCCTTTTATGATTAGCTCTAATGGTTTGAAATAAAAGGTACACTGTTCATTTTTCAATGTTTCGTTGTTATAAATATTTTCTGGGAATTTATGTATTACAAAGAATGTCAAAGGTAATAATGGTTTCTAAAACTTATTTCTATAGACTGTGTTCTAAGCAAAAAATTAGCAATGCCAATAGTCAGAGTGTAATTTGAAATCACTCCTGAAGGGATCTTTAAGACATTTTCGTAATAATTAAAAAATCTCAATAATTTGTCCAACGTATATGTAGCAACGGTCATACAGTCTGTCCATATGATGTCATAGAATTTCTTAGTCATTATATATATCGATTAACTAGATATATAGACCACAGGTATTAATATCATTCACTAATTTAATTTAATACTCACATTCTATTTTGTGTTTCATAAAAGGTTTAGTCTTCTAACAGGAAGTGTTTCTTCATAATACAGAGAGAGTTGATCAGAAAAATTGTAAACGGTTTAACCAACCAACCGACATCATAATATTAAATTTTGATAGTTTAGCAAAAGTTTTCTATATAACCGAACATTATGATTTATTACAAATCTCCTATCTGTACTTTACACATGAATAATCAGAGGGAATTATGATAATGATAACATTATGAAGTGAGAATATAATAAAAATTATTTGTGGTGTCACCATTCCTATCTATTCAATTTATCGTCCTGGTATAATGTAAATAAATGATTATTATACCATAATATAGAATTTTGCAGGCAGAGTAATGTAATGGAATTAAAACAATTAAATTAGAAAAGATAAGGAAACAAAATAATTAATTATTAATATTAGAGAATCAAATTATTGTCTAAAATGTACAAACAATTCCACATTAATAAGAAGATAAATTGTCTTTAAATCTATAATAACACGATGATTTCTAAATAAATTATAAAATTACAATTCAAACTATACGACAATATACTCATTAAGATATTTAAATCTTCCAAATTGAACCTGAAAATTGTTATAGAAAATCTTATTCCTAATCACGGTGAACTTTGAATGGAAAAGTAAATCATGCTTATACTCTGAAAAATTAATTAGATTCTGTAACATAGTCTGAGCAGAATATGAGTTAAATTAGAGATTTTAGCAATTGTAAAGGTGCTCCCAGAAACTACGCGAAATTAAGTACTAGTGCTTTCAATAATTCAATTTTTTTCCTTAAGCGTATTGTTTAAAATTGAAAATATATCATGGACGGTTACATATATAAACTCATGAACTGTATATATAATCTCTGTATAGCAGTCTATGCATTTTCGCCTCTTGGACACGTACTTGCCAGTGTCAGTATTTAATTATATAGTGGCACATAACTGCCAGCATAAAGTTATGTTCTCCTGTTGCAATTGTTAAAATAGTGCCTATTTTCAAAATTTTTAAGATAAGTATCAGGCGAACAATAACTATTGTACAAAATCAGATATAGCATTGGTTTAAAATTCATATATATCATAGACGGTTACTATATAGACACATTACGATCAGTTTAAAGTGTAATCTATGCACTATCGTCTTGATGACAAATACTTGCCAGAGCGAGTATTTTACTATTTATTGGTGCATAACACCAGCATAAAGTTATGTTTTCCTGGTGGTGCAATTGTTAAAATAATGATTTTGAAGTAAAAAAATCGCTTTTGGCACAGTTTCATCTGTTTAAGATGCACCAGTACATTAAAACGAATGCCCTTAATATAGAAACTATAATCGTTAAGTCAATAATTGTTTAACGTTTCAAAATATTCATATATTAAAAAATGTATTTGCAAATTTGCCAAAGAACTTAGATTCTTATGCATATTTTACTGGAAAATTTCGAATCTCATGTGGTAAATGTGTGAAATTCATTTTCAGTAAAATTATGTAAAATCCAAGAGAAAAACTTCAGAATTCAAATATCGAAAAGGTTTTCTTCGCATTTCAGAGTGGAAAATTTTCCCAAACTTTTTCCCTTCTATTAAAATGTGACTAGAATTTTTAAGTGTTGATCAGATTTTTTAGATTCTTTCACTTTTTTTTAATTTACGTTTATATCCTTTAGTCAAATTTAAATAAACTTATATTCTGATTATATAAAACAGTTTTGTTCAAGTTTGACCACACTTTAACTGGAATTTCTAGTTAACAATAAAGTGTAAATCCTTGCCAAGCTGTAATCGTCAATTAATTTACTTTTATTTAAAAGTACATTCAACCTCTTTAGTTTTCAATAAAATCATTTATTATATATTTCGAATCACAATGTTTTATAGTATTTAATGTTTTTAAATAAAATTTATTTTATAAACATTTTGTACTTTGTGCTAACAAAAGGAATTTATTGTTGAAATTTGAAACTTTTTTAGATTTTATTAAAGTTCAAATACAAATATTTAGCGGCTATAAGTTTATGGCCATTATATTATTTGATAATATGTAACATGGCATAAGGAATTCTCTCATAATATATGAAATCTAAAACCAAAATATTCCTATAATATTAATTGAGCATTGTTAAGGATGTGATTTATTCGATAATATTCTGAATGGCAATGGAATTTGTATGAAAATGATTCATTCATAAATTCGAGATTTACTGCCTTTAAGTTATTCCAGAAATTTTGCATATAAATTGAGATAATGAAATTATTTTTCAAAAAATTAATGAAAGGACGAACATTCTAAATTAAAACGTATTTTAATATGTACATTCTATTATATAATTGATATTATAAATCAAGAGGACATGTGTTGAAAAGAAAATTTAATATCAAAAATTTCAATTTGTACGATCTTATCTGCAGAGGTATTAATTGGGAAACTTAAAAAAAAAATCTAAGATTTTGGTAGTATTTCAGAATTGAAATATTCTTAGGATTCAGTTTCACAATATATATATATATATATATATATATATTACTACATAGATAATAGTCTGGTAGTCTTACTCAAATACTCGTACCTGAAAAT
>JANSTX010046851.1:0-12093 GCA_027564355.1 Penthetria funebris | reverse complement strand
GCATACCTTTTTCTATCTTTGAAAAGCATTGCGCTAATGAACTGACCGAACTTTGTGGCACTGAATACACAACACGATCAGCGAAACTCTCCTCTAGACAAGCTTCAGGAAATAATTCCTGAACAAATGTACGAAGCATTTCTGTACGATGTTCAAATTGTTCGCTTTCAATTGATATTTGCTGTTCGGGATACAGTGTTTGTTGTTGCTGTAGTTGGCGTTGTTTGTGTTGCTGCTGCTGCTGCTGATGTTGTTCGTATTTTACTACCTGTTCTTCGTCTAGTACTCGTTCCTGTCCGTGCTCTTGTTCTTGATTTTGGTCTTGTTCCTGTTCTAGTTGTTGTTTTCGTTCCACATCTTGTTCTTTTTCAAGTTGTTGTTCTTGTATTTTTACATGTTTTGGTTCTTCATCTTGTCCCTGGTCTTGTTCTTGCTTTTGTTCCTGTTTGCGTTCTAATTTTTGTTTTGGTTCAGGTTTTGGTTCTTGTTTATGTTCTTTTTTTTCTTCTTGTTTTCGTTTTTGTTCTTCTTCTTGTTCCTGATTTTGTTCTTGTTCTTGTTCTCGATTTTGTACTTGTTCTAGTTCTTGTTCGCCTTCTTCATCCTGTTCTAGTTTATGTTCTTGTTCTTGTTCTATTTGTTGTTCTTGTTCTTGTTGTTTTTCCTTTTTATTATCGCCCCTATTTGCTGTATTTTGATCATTTTCCCTGTATTCTACCGTTTTTTGTTGTTGATGTTCTTGTTCTCTTTCAGCTCCTTCTCGTTCCCGATTTTCTTCTACTTTTCCTAATTCCATTTCTTTTTGTTCCTCTTTTCCATCTTCACCGTTTTTTCCATTTACTAGTATTAGTTTGTTCTGTTCCGCATCTTTCTCGCATTCATTTTCTAATGATTGTTGTTGTTGCTTATGTTGTTCTTGTTGTAGATGTTGTTGTTTTTGTTGAATTTGTGAATATTCAAAATGTTTTAATTTTACTTCCAATGTATAACCGGCGCCATACAAATTTTTAAGATGTTGTGTTGATCCAAGACATCTATAATTAAATCAGAAAGAAAGCACAATTTAGTACAGTTTATAAATATAATTAGTACAAAAACTCTATAATAAAAAATTGATTATTTTTTCGGTGTAATTATATATCATCCTTTTGATGACAACAAAACATTGGTGTTACCAACAAGACTCGTTGATGCTGGAAGGAATGACGAAAAATGTATACCCAACATAACTGTTATAATGCATACTATACCGATATTCTTACAGTTTTTAATACAGTTTTTTCACTACTACACTAAAAGAAATTTAATTATAACAATTTTGGATGACTATACCGAAAATAGAACTAATTAATTCAACTAAATAAATTATTGTGTTGAAAAATTTATAAAATTTATGATATCAACAATTTAATCATTAAATTATTATTTAAACATACCGTAATTCTCCCTTAACCATAATGCCAACTCTTGAACATAATGCGTCCGCCTCCTCCATTGAATGTGTAGTTAAAATTGCACCACGTGTTCCCTGAAAACTTGCCAATATTGTGTCCCACAAAAAGCGTTTCGATTTTGGATCCATACCAGTTGACGGTTCATCTAATAGCACAACTTTTGGTGCACCAATCATTGCCATCGCATAACTTAGTTTTCGTCTGGTGCCACCCGAACAATGTTGTGTTTGTTTATGTTCATGTTCGGCAATATGTAAACCATTTAAATAGGTTTTTATCACTTTTGACATATCTTTGCGTTGTATACCCCTAATGGCCGCATACACTTCAAGATGTTCACGTACAGTTATATTTTTCCATAATGCATCGTGTTGTGGACAATAACCAAGTGTCTTAAATGCTGCATCTCTATTTGAAATAATATTGTGACCACCAATTTTAACTTGACCATATGTTGGTGTTGTTTCGCCCGTCATTATTTTCATTGTCGTTGTTTTACCAGCACCATTATGTCCCAATAAACCAAGTACTTCACCCGGTTCAACGGCAATCGATAAACATTTTACAGCCACTTTAATACGATTCGGACTATCATCGTCCGGTATGCAAGAACAACAATTTGATGTACAACAATTTACTTTTTGATGATATTCTTTACGTAAATCTTTTACAATAACAACCGGTAATGTTGATGAAGATGATGGTGATGATTTTAATGAGGCTAAAGATGATGTTGATGCTGCTGCTATTAATGATGGAGATGATGATGCTGCTGATTTAGATGATGCTGATGATGATGATGATGATGATGATGAGGATGATAGGGTTTTTGGTAATTTTGTTATATTATACTGTATATTGCCGGATTTATTATTATTTACTGACGGCATTGTTGAACGCCGCAATTTTGTACTTTTTTGCATACATAAACGTTTCACTTTGCCACGTTCATTTCTAACATCATCATCTTCATATTCACCCGGCAGTATTTCTTCATCTAAATTAAAAATTTCATCTGCTTTCCCATATCCAAAACTATTAAATGCACTTCGAATTTTACCACCACTTTTTCGTATATCCACAATACGCAAACAAATTGCCCAAATTGGCAAATGTAAAATTGATCCAATTGCCATTATTAGTATTTCTTCGGTCATATAATCACTCATTCGAAGTTCGGGACATGCATTACTTAAGCGACAGGACACATAAACTCGATCAACAAAATATACAGTTGCATACGGTATATATAATGGATTTATTATTGAGAAAATGTAATGAAGGACTAGTGCGGCTTTTGTTTCTAAAAATCAAATTGTTTTTTTTTTTTTTTTTTTTTTAAATATGGGTCTGATTTTGATATTTAATACTTACCAATTTTTGACATATCCATAACCACCACTAATATGAATGGTAATAAACCAACAAATGTAAATATATTTGGTAGTATACTTTGTGCAGAATCTGTTCTATCGAAAAAATATGAAAATGTTGTGGAACAGAGAACAGCCGCTGGACAATATAAGAATATTAATAGGCCAAGTGTTATAAGTGCCGGTGGCTTAAAAAAAAAAAAATAAGAAATATAAATTAGAAATTAGAAGCAGGATAATGTCTGCCTTTTGAATAAAATAGTCGCCACTCATACAGACTAGTATGGCAAATCAGATGAGAATTGAATATCGTCCTGTAATTCAGGAATATATTTATTTTTTTTTGTCAGTAAGTCCATCAATTTTCTGGCCGGACACAATGTCAAACATGTATTTGTGAATGTCAATAGATGCCATGAGATGATAAGCTGGTGGGGGAAGGGCGAAATGAGGAATGGCGTACATAATGGTGGTAAATTTAAAGTAAAATTGGTATAGTTTGTCATAATGTTAATTATAGTTCTTTTGTATAAAATAAGAATACGAATCAATTTAATTTATAACTTACCTGTACAAATGATGGTATGTCAAATATATAAACCATGCCGATAAGTGCACCACAAATTATTACCATTAATCCGGACAATACAATAAAATGTGTCATAAAATATAAACTTGATGATAGTCCATTAACTCGAAGCTGATTTTTCGCCTTCATTTCACGATCATAAACAATGTCGGCCGCCATTCCAACCGGTATCAATACAAATATCATGCCAATAAAAATTGTTGACGAAAATGTGCCAATATTAAATTCATGTGATTGTGCCGTCAATTGAAATGGATGTGCACTTATATTTATTGACGATTGATGGTCATCATCAATGTCCAAAAGAATATTTCCATTTTTATTAAAATTTCCAATTGTATCATCATCGGTATCGGTCATTACATTCAAACTGTAAAGTGCATTACTTAATAGATTCAATAAAATTGGAAGGCTATGTTGGGTTGTATCATTAAATAATAATGTTATTGATAAATTTGACCAATTTAATGAATTTATATGAAATGCACCCATATTTGGTGCTAAATTCAATAAATTCGATGCATTGTCATTGTATTGGGTCGTTGTATTTATTGATTGAATTATTTGTTGTAAAAATAAATTAAAATTCATTGATTCATCATTTGTGTAAATTACAATATTACGATTTTGTTGATCGTATGTATTATTGTCTAATAATATCGATTGCATCACAGGCATTATATTACGTATTGAATTTATGTATAAACCGATGGCCGAAAATATTAATGGTAAAATTATCATTAAATATAAACGTTGTAAGTCACGTAATAAAATTGTGATTCGTAATTTTAGTAATGCCCATAATGTTTGGAACATGGATGGCATCAATTGAATGTCATTCAATTCCAACCAATTATTGGACTTGCTATTCGTTGTATTGTGATGATGGTGATACAGTGACATTGTATCTTTTAATGGTGCTATTGAATTTTGATCATTGAATTGATGATGATGACCATTATTTGAACTATTTAATATTACTGTCATATGATTTGCTGTTGGTTTTGATGACAATTTATTTGTTATTGTCATTATTTTTGATGATGATTCCTTTCGAATTTTCGATTTTATAATTGACGATGTGATACCGGTTGTTGTTCCCGTTGCCGTTGTTGCAACCGTTTCCACAAGTTTCTCACTTCTATTATTATTATTTATGATTGTAAATTCGTCGGATAGTGAACGTATTGTTGATGCACCACCATCAATACCACCAACACCATAACCATCAAAGGTAACACAATTACCGCCATCATCAGTGCCTCTATCTACATGATCACCAATATCTATAATTGCTTCTTTTAGTACAAGACAATCATTGTTATTATTATTATTATTATTATTATTATTATTATTATTATTATTATTATTATTATTATTAAATTGACTTTGACAATGGTTGACATCATTTTTAAATGATTGATAACAATTTGTTTTGCCTTGTAATGACAATGATCTGCTTAATGCACGACTATGAATATTTTTTTTATTTAAATTATCCGTAATTATATCGATTTTATTGTCAGAAATATATCTATTTTCTGTTTCACCAATTTTATCGCGTCGAATTGTAATTTTACATATACCATTACCATGTCGTGCATCAACACTAAGTTCATATTTATTCGTGTTGTCCTCATCCCCATCCAACTTCTCTTCCATCACCTCCTCCACATCCTCCCCCTCCACCTCCCCTTGCACCTCCGGCTCATCCTCCTCATCCTCCTCCTCCTCCTCGTCCATCTCCTCTCCTTCCCGTTCTGTTTCCAAATGTAAAAATACCTCTTCCAATGTTGTCATCGATACACCATATGTACAAATACCTAAACGATTTGATTTTGTTTGAATTTCAAGTTCAATGTCGGAAAATAATGCGGCAAAATAATCAACAGCATCATGTGGTAATATATAGCTTAATTCACGTCCATTATGTCTTGCACGTTCGGCCTTTGGCACATGATGATTTACTAATTTTGTTATTGCCATTTCTCTGGCATTGCCATCCAAAACTAATGTCAAATGATAGCCGATACCGAATTTATTTTTTAAAAATAATGATGAACCACAACAACGTAAACGACCACGTGTTACAACTGCTTTCCGATCCGCTAATATGTCGGCTTCGTCCATAAAATGTGTTGTTAATAATATAACTTTACCATGTTTACGATTTTGTAATATTGACCACATATGACGTCTTGAATATGGATCAACACCGGCCGTCGGTTCATCTAATATAATTATCTGAAAGTGAATGAATGAATATGTAAAATAATCATTAGGTCCTGAAATTGATTTGAAAAGATAAATAAATAATCGACTCATAGGCGCATGGAAGAATTTTAATTAATTTGGCTTTGATTGAAAAATGTATACGACTTTCAATGTAATATATTCATAAGTGTGGCTGTGTCGGTAGAGCGACCGCCTCTTGTTTCGTTGACCGTAGGTTCGAAGCTGACTAGTGCTGTTTTCAAATTAGTTTACATGATGTCATCATGTTGTGTTGTTGTCTCTCTTTATTTACGTACAGCAAACAGCAGTAGAAAGGAAAACTTGCACGTTAGGAAGAATTCTTTTTGATTTTTTGCTCGACATCTCAAATCAACAAAGGGGTAACCCTTGGGTTCAAAACTAAAACGTGCTCCGATCGGGTTGAGATGTTGCACACATGTAGTCCTTGATTACCTTTTTCCGATTCCCGGATTTATTTTCTGGAGCCGAGATATTTGAATCTGTAAATGGTCATTTTTGGTACTTTCAGATGCCCGTAACTCGATGAAAATGAAAGATATGTCATTCAAGTTTTTACCACTAATATTCTAGAATACAGTCTATCGAACAATAATTTTTTAGAATTTCAGTATCTAGGCTAGTTTTGCTGTAATAAATGGGGGAAATTTGTAAAATGATTTACAGAGTCATTTTAAAAGCTAATTTGAAAATAGAAAGCCTTAATTTTCCGAAACTTTCTTTACGGTCCTGTATCGGCAAGGTATTACTGTATATTATAAAAATATAAAAGGGCTGATTTCCCAATTTGCAAATTCCACAATTTTTTAGATATATCAAATGGCAATTTTCCGACCTTTCCAACAAAATTCTCCAATTCCTAGAAAACGATTTTTTCCAGACCATCGTTCCTAATTTTTGATGTAGAAATGACAGTTCTATGTTCTATCGTTTAGGAGATACATTCCGTCAAAGTCGGTTCTGCATCAGTTTCAAAAAATTGGAAAATTCGCTCTAACTCGACCATTTTTCGTTAAATTTAAAAATACCAGGAACAAACGTGATGCGTCTAGATGGTGTCCATCTAGATTCCATCATGAAAATTTGCTAGGGTTAAAGAATTTTTTTTAGGGAAATAGGCGACAAATTTTACAGATCTCCTAAACCGGAAGTGCTAGAGACCTGAAAATTTTAATATATGGGAAGCTCCAAATTTGGAAGTCGCCATTACAAAGTTTTATTCTATCTCGTCAGATACAGAAGTTGAATTTCCCGACATTTTCCGTGATTTTCCAACAATTTTTTATTCAATTTGTTCAGAAAATTCTATTGAACTCAAAATACACTTTTGTTTTTATTGCAAACCTCTATAATTTCCATGAAAATTAAAAAAATAACAAGTCCCTCTTTTTTCTATTTCCCAATAAAAGTTTCTTATGTTCTGCTTGCATATTTTTTTTTTTTTTTGTATGTTAAAAGGAAAATAATTAGCAATTTAATTGGTAAACATTTAAATTATGTTTTATGCATTTTCAGTGCAACAATTAAAGTAGTGCATCTTCAGAATAAATAAATTGCAAGTCGTCCCTTCTAGTGTTGTGTTGTTGTGAAAGGAAAACTTGTGCAGGGGTAACTCTTGGGATCAAATAGAAAACATGCTCCGATCGGGTTGAATAGGTGGCCGTTTCCCGGATTTATTTTCCAGAGCCGAGATATTCGCGCTTGAAAATGGTCACTTTTTGCATTTTCAAATACCCGTAACTGTCTGAAAATAAATGATATCTCATTCAAGTTTTTTCCACTAATAGTCCTGACTGACTAATTTTACTACTGTAGGATCTCGTTTAATTTTCCTGTAATAAATGGGGAACATTTCCAAAATGATTATGACGACAGGGTCATTTTAAAAGCTAATTTCAAAATGGAAGAAGTTTTCTAAAACTTTCTTTATATATAAACAATGTATTACCTTTGGGTCTCCAATAATTGCAATGCCAATCGATAGTTTTCGTTTCTGTCCACCACTAAGTTTCTTAACTCTAATATTGGCAGTTTCATTTAGATCAATGTCTCTCAAAGTCTTCTGTACCTCACTTTTTATATGGGAAGTTTTTATCCCCTTTAAAACATAAATGTTACATTTATGAATTTAATAACATAATTTTAAAATTCAATATCATATAATTACTCTGACAGCAGCAAAGAAATTTAAATGCTCTTTGGCAGTAAGTTGATCAAATAAAATATCATGCTGAGGGCATACACCAGTCATTCGCCGAATCATGGTCATATCATTTGGATCCCTGTAATCAAAAAAAAAATTCAAATAATTTAAATCCAATATTTTCATTATTTCAACCAAAACCTTATTCACATTTACCTTATATCGTATCCAAAAATATAAGCAGTTCCAGATGTTGGTGCAGTTAGTCCAGTTAAAATATTAAATAGACTACTTTTACCGGCACCATTATGTCCAAGAATGGCAGTTATTTGTCCCTCATAAATTGTCAAATTTATTCCATTGACTGCTTTTACTTCGGGTTTTCGACAAGAGTGAAATGATTTATAAAGGTCCACAATTTTTATCGCTTCTTTACCACGCATTTCTCTAGAAGAAAATATTTTAATTTTAAGCAATAAAATGACAAAAACGAAAGTTTGCTCACAGCATTAATTTTATCTTAATAAATAGAGATTCTGGGTTCGGTTCAATCACAGAAATAAATTGAATTCCTATGGCCAAGTGCAATATTTTTAGGCCACCGTAGACGTACTTTGAAACTAACATCTGAACAATAATGGCAAAAAATCGCAGGAATGCAAGGCTGAGAATGGGAGCTCAATTAAAACCTAGGAAGCAAGAGAAATGTCAACAAAACTGATCGGCGAAATTCAAGAATAGTATTAATCGTATAATAATAGTTTAGATTTACGCACCAACAGAGCACTCATTTTCTGATAAAAAGTAGGCTTTTTATAGTTTCACCCACTGTCTTGTTGAGATTAATGACTTACAAGCACACAGTTTTATTGGTTAATAAAATTAAACACATTAATTCAATGAACACTGCATCCTATCAAAATATTTAATCAGCTATAAATTTTAAATCTAGAAACAAACTGTCCTCTTTTTTTTTTTTTTTTTTTTTGGAAAATCAGTGATTACATAATGTAAGTACCTTGAAACTGGTTCCACATCCTTATTGTGTTCTTCAAAATTTATGAACGAATTTGCAGATTCACCATTTAATAATGGAATCTTAAAAATAAAAACAATTACAATCATTTGCTATCTAAAATATTTAAAATGCTTACAGTCGGTGACTTTCTACTACACCAATATCGTTTATTAAAACAGAAACAAGGAGATTGTTTCGTTCCATTATCACCTGTGTAAAAAAAATTAAAAATAAAAATCTCCAAAATTAAATAACATTTTTCTAAATGTTATATGCCTTACTTGGTATCACTGAATCAAAATAAAATGCTAAAATTGCATACAATATAATGTCAATGATCATCATTAATATGGAACCACCCAATGGTATACCCGATCCTGACCACAAATTATCTAATGTAACACCTTGTCCAGATATTTCATGGACCAGAATTTTATCCATTGCCAATGCAAATCCTGTTGGTGAAATTAATGATACAATCCATAATGTTATTGATGTGTCCTTGGCATCAACCAATACTTGAATGTAATATAACAGAGAAATTATGTTAACGGCAAAATTTCCTAAAATGCCAGCTGTCTGTACGATTTTATTATTTGTAATTGACACATAAAGAGAAAATATTATTAAAATAAATAAAATTTTAAAAAAAAATTCTTAATTATTTTGTGAATTATAAACTTGAATATGACATTGAATTGTTATGGGAAAAAAATTGAACACCAAATAAAATTGATAGCATGTTAAAATTGGACATGATTTTGGTACACCGTGTTTCGCAGTACCTTAATTGACTATTTTCTAGTATGATGCAAATGAAACAACGAAAATGTTCACTAAAACAAGGATACGAATAGGGATATTGAGTTGTCAGGTTCTTATTATCATCATCTCGATATTTAGTACATGCAAGAGTATCGTTCGATAACAAACAATTTGTCATTGGTAATGATATCTGGCCAGTACTTGCACGTAACTCCATCCCTTTTCACTGGTACTAAAGGCTCCCAGATAACAGTTTTCCATTTCCATCCTTTAATACCGAATGTCACAATGACTACCACAAATTTTTAATTCATTTAAATACAAAACAAAACTGCAATTTTAACTTACTCTTGAATTATCAAAAAATGGTGTTATCATAAATCCAATTAAAATTACCGATAGACTATAAAGTAAAAATAATATAAAAACTGGTAAATAACTGGTGTGCTGAAATACACCCAATGCAAATAGTAAAATAACTGCAACTGCTGTCAAAAATGTAACAAAAATTGCATAAATTAGGAACCAACCACACCTATAGTAAAAAAATGTGTATTACACTTAATTAGTTGTACAAATTTAAAAAATAAAAAAAAAAAATTTATTAATTTCACTAACCAAAATACTGAATCTCTCAGTCCCATTATTTTAAGGCCTTCTTTTATATGATTTTCCTTTTCACCAACAATTAAAATCAAAAGATATGTTATAAATTGTGACAATCCCATAACCATATAAATTGGAATAACTAAACGAATTGTGACCATCCAATTTCCAGTGTATGCTTCTTTTGGAAACATTTTTAGTACAATGGATGGAATTTCGACTAGTTTATTCGATGATAACTGTAAATAAAGGAATATTTTATGAGCACATCCTCTGTAAAAAAAAATTGTTTCACAGATGAGTAGTACTGCAGCAAAATTTTCGCATTCGGTGATATAATGCAAAAATGTGCCATTGATTGGAATCCCCATATATGGTACTAGTAGAAGAATCGATCAATTATTAAAAATCAATATGGCGAGGAACTGTTATTGAAGATGGTGAAGGTAAAGGAGTAACTTGAAGGTGCTGAGGTGCTGAATTTTAAGAAACTTTCTTTTGTATTTTTTTTTAATATATTTGAAATTCAAATGACATGGTTTTCATAAATTGAATGCGAATTTAAAGTGTTTAGGGTTGAAATAAAAAATTCATAGATTATAGAAATTTTTGATTTTTTTAATCCTTCCATTAAAATGAAAATTGTAAAAAAATTTGAAAATAAATCCCACATAAATATACGTACCTTAATTTTTGTATAATCTAATAGTGTTTGTAATGCTATAAATCCTGAATAAACATATTGATTTGATGGACATATGTCGGCACTTTGTAGTGAAAACATTGCCGACCATGAACTTGCTGTCTGTCGACATTCAGACAATGATGAATACAATTCAGTTGTCGATGGTGTCACAATAAATGATGGATTTGTACGTATTTCATAGTTTAATTTTCCATTTAACGGATCGTCACTATGGAATACAATTGCTAATGGTATTAATGTTGGATCACGCCAATAATCACCTAATAATTCCTCTTGTGTTTCATACATTAACCATTCAATTGGAAAAATGCCAGGATCTTCTTTTTTCTGTAACCATAATACATTAACAGCGTCCAAGAATGGCTAAATGTGTAAATTATATAAAATTAGATCAATTAATAAAAAAAAATTAAAAATGCTAGCAAACTGCCACTCCCCTTACCAATGTTGTTGTTGAATTCCAATATGGTAATACAGCAATTGTATGATTTCCATGTGATTGAAAATATTGAAATAATTTTCCAACATCTCTTGCTTCGGTAATAGCCGGAAAATTTGGATTTGGTATTACTATTTTGATTAAAATTAATGTTGCCAATGTATATAATGGTAAAAAAACTTCCTATATTTTTAAGGAGTGAAAATAATATTGAAAACGCTCAATTTCACAAGAAAAATTTGTGAATTTTGTAAATGTTTAAAAAATATTTTAATATATATACTGACAGCTATTGTTTTCCTTGAGTCTCGCAATTTTAATTTTAAATTCCTGATTATTATGGCCCTGAGTTGTTGGCAAAATGAACCAGATTCTAAATATTCATTTCCCATGACTTTTGAATTTTAAAAATTCGAAATTATATTGTGATATTTATAATTTTAGTGATGTTTCTGAAATAATAATGAAAATGAAAGCTTTACATCTGTGGAAAATCACAAGAACAACCGCTAGTATGGCATTTGTAGGTTATGACACTTGCGTCAAGTTTTTTCAAAAAATAAATAAAGATATAATTGAATAGAAGCGGGGTGAGGGGAAAGACGAAAGCAGATATTTATTTTTTTTTCACATTTTTCGAGATTTTTAAACAAAAATTCTACCCTTAATAATTTTTAAAAAATTACAATTTTGACAGAATCCAATAGAAGGGTTCGTTACACATATTCTGCTTATATTTTTTTCTTT
>JANSTX010046840.1:0-12094 GCA_027564355.1 Penthetria funebris | reverse complement strand
AAATATTGTTTTAAAAATAATTAATTTTGTAAAAAATATAAATAAAAATCAAATACAAAAGTTTTAAAAATTCAAAAATTATTTAAATGTTAAAAATATTCAAAAATTACATATAGTAAATAAAAATGTTTGGTTTTTACTTTTCTAATTTTGAAACATAAGATTATGAAATTATAAATAATTTTTAATTTTAGGATTGATCGGAATATTAAAAATGTTTAAATAATAAATAGTTTAATTTTTTATAATTATTGGCATAGAATTCACAGATTTTTTTTTTTCATTTGGATATATTTAAAAAATTATATTATACAAAAAAACAAATCAAAATATTATAAAATGTATTGAAAAGTTATTGCATTTTTTAAGGAATTATTAATAATTGAAGATATTTTAAAAATAATCTCTTAATATTTAAAAATATTTTAATAATAAAAGTTAGTTTATAAAAAAACATAATTGTAATCTATATTTTATTTTAGTAATATTTGTTAGATTTCTTTCTGAAGAAAATCAACAGAGAAGAAGAAAGATTACAATCGAATTTAAAATGCTAGGTCCACATAAATTCACCAATCAAGGTTAATAGATTAACGTATGTATAAATGAAATATACATAAATGAGTGATCGTGACAATCTGAATTGGTAGGAGTATATTAGCGAATATATACACTTCAGTATGGAGTTAAATTTCGCAAAGCAATATAAAGATCTTATCGTTATAATGCTATGTCTGCAGATTTTTGCTGTTTTAACTTTATATACTCAATTGTATTGCAAATATACACAAAAAACTCATCAATCCACAGTAAATATATATGGTATTTTCATACATTTATTTTTGATACAATAGTATAATAGTACAATAGTACAATAATAATACAATAGTGTCGATAAACAATTTTATTTGAATACTTTATTGACTATTTTTTAAAAAGAATCATGCTTATAAAATTGACGGCTCGAATAAGCAGACATTATGCAATTATCTCGACATAGGTCGAAAAGAAAAAATAATTATTGAAATACGGACTTACTTTATTATTAATTTTTTTTTCGGTAAGTTCACTGAACCGAGTTATTGCGCAATTATTTCATTATCTTCATCTATAGATTTGAAATTATTGAAATGAAAAGTATAAATATTATCAACAATGCGCCCGAATTGGTCAAAATATAAATAAATTTAAGATAAAATTTTAAAATGAAGGACATTTAATTGTTTTCCCAAACAAAGAAAATGATCAGTCATTATTACAATGCATTTCATTTTAAAATAATTTTTTTTATAATTAATTAAACATTTAAAATTATTATTCAAACAATTAAAAAAACTTTTATGAATTTTTCAAAAAATATGCAATAACATTTTTAATTATTTAAATTTTTCAAAAGAAAAATTTTAAATACTTTAAATAAATAAAGTAAAATATAGTTTTTAACATTTTTATAACCCAAAACAAAAGAAAAAGGAAATAAATTATAAAACAGAACCTGTTCTTTTTTTTTTTTTTTTGGTTTTTTCAAGGAAAATAATTGAAAATAAAATGAGAGAAAACAAAAATTAAAATTAGTACGTACCATCTTCATGTGTTCGAACATTTATTGGATATGATCTTGGTCCATCACCAACACTGGTGCCTGCCAAAACCCATAATTTATATTCGGTCCAACGTTTCAATTCATCTAATACAATATTCGTTTGATTTAATGTGGTCACTGATGCCTCACTATCAGAACGACCATGTTCAACTAAAAACACTTTATAATAAACAATACGTCCATTTGATCGTTCAATTGGTGGTGGTTGCCAAGACATGGCAATTGTTGTCGGACTTGTCGCTTCAGCTGTTATATTACGTGGTGGTGCACCAGGTACTAAATAGATATTTGAGGAGTTTTTTTTTTTTATATATATTTAATTAAAATAATAAAATAATTAAATAATAAATATAATAATAAATTTAAAATAAAAAAATTAAAAAATAAATTACTAATAAAAAATAAAGAATTAAGTAGCGGGAACTAATGATAATTTAAAAGGAAAAAGAACATAATTAAATAAAATACCAAAATAAAAAAAAAGCCAAATACACCATGACTAATTTTATGTATTAATGTAAAGGACAACTTTGATGCTTATATCAAAAAATTTGCTTTATACAATTTTTATTGACGATATTTGATGAACAGAAAAAAAAGGATACTAGAAATTGCTTCAAATTGGTACAATTAAAATAGAATATTAAATGGAAATTATCCTTTTAAAAAAAAAAACAGACCTATAAAAGGAATATTGCTTTTTTTAATAACATAAAATAATTAATTGATTGAAATCGATTTTCCATTTCCTTTTTTTTACCATCCACACGAATGTTCGTTTAAAATGAAGAATTAATTTGGATTTTAAATATTTTATGAATTATACTCTTGTCTCTTTAATTTTAAAAACGACAATTAAATTTATTTGCATTTATATATATACACATAAATAATTATTAAATATAATATTTTGTAATTTATATGATTTACAAAGCCATTATATAAAGGATTATATTATACAATAATAAATTAATATATCACATCAATTTAAATTAATGTGATCCTCTCACGTACTCTGAAATAAACCACTTTTTGTCCATTACATTATTAACTACAAATCAGTTTGTTTTTTTTTTTTTTCATTCTTTTCATTTCTTTTTTAAATATGGTTTTCCATTTATAAAATAAAATTGGAAAATTCAGAAAAAATAAATAAAAAAAAACGGAAAAATCAAAATAATAATTTACAGAATTCATCAAAATATGAAAATAAAAATAAGTTGCAAAAAATGATTAAAATTTATTATATCATTTTATTTTATTTATTATTTATTATATATACAATAAAAAAATTATTTAATTTTTTGTTTTTTTTTTTTGAATTATTAATTAAACAGAAAAATCAATTTAAATTTTAAAAATTGAAATAAATAAAATATTTAAAACAAAAATAATAAAAAAAAAGTAAACGCAAAAAATTCAGAGTGCGATGGTGCTTTTGTAACATTTAATAACAAAAATTAATTGTTGACATGCAATTTATTTATATTTAAAATATTCATTAAAATAACAGAAAACAAAATGAAAAATAAAAATCGAAAATTAAAAATAAAAGTAGAAAATTTAAGTAATAAAATTTAAACACTCACTCAAAATTTTAATAGATAAATTCTATATAAGAAAACACACTCACACAAAACACATTAAATTATAAAATAAAATTAATTAAAATTTCATTTAATTAAACAATTAAAATTATATTTAAAATCAGTTGTAGGTTTTACAATACTTTAAAAATTTATTTATTTTTTTCATTTTAATTGTAAAAAAAATAATTGATAGAATGTTTTTCTTTTTATTTATTTAATTAAATTGATTAGAAGATCAAAGTTTAAAAAAAATCCTTAAATCTTATTTTTTCTTAAATTATTAAACCAATAAAACGAAAACAATAAAACACAATCGTAATTTTCTTTAATAATTACAATAATTGTGTACTTCAAATGATTGATTTGCACAGGTAAATATACAAGGGTTAAGTTATGAATAGAGCTGATTATATACAATATTGAGTTAAGTGAAAAACAATCTATCAGAGGTCTATAAAAAATGTACTTAATTGAAATTTTGAAACACCATTGATAGATTTTTAATAATAAATATACACAAGGTACAACCTAAATATGCTTCGCATTTTTCCTCCTTGGCATATATCGTTTACGTTAACCATCAAAATGTATAAATGCTTCAGAAGAAGTTTGTTTATGTGATAGAAACAAAATTTTGCTTTGAAATAAACCTGTAATAACTATTAAAATCATTACTGTTAATGAATCCTTATTTTTAAACAACAGCATATATTTTTAATGAAAAGATTACAGAAATATGACATATTTCACAAATTCAAAAAAAAAAACATTCTCAATTACATGTTAAGGCTGTATTATAATATATAAACATACCCATAATATCATGAAAAAACATTGATATAACATATAAGTAAAACCTGTACGAGAGATTAAATAAAAAAACAAAATTTTAATAAAACAAAATAACAAAAAAAAAAAACCAGTAGGAAAATCAAACATTAAATTCATTTTAAAACTATCAGACCAAAATAAAAACAAAAAATGAAAAGAAAATGTTAAAAAAATAAAAAAATTAAATCATTTATATAATCAATCGAATAGTTTTGTTGGTTACTGTCCCAATAAAACCAATAAATTAAATTCCCATTTTTCGTTATGGGGATTTTTCATCCTGAATTTTCATTCGGTTACATAATTTTCTTTTTTTAATTTAATAGAAAAAAGTAAAATTAACAAAAACCATGGCTTAAGGTTGATATTGCTGGCGTGATTAAATAGTTATTTATATACTATTTTTTTTGTTTATTTTTTTAAAAACAAAAATAGTTTGTTTATTTTATCACTTAAATATTAGCGTTTTCTTTCAATGTTTTAGTAATAGAAAGTTTTCCTTAATTTTAATTTTAACACCCATAGCTCCCAATTCTACTGTTATTATATATGTCTTACCTATAGTTCCACGCTGCTAATTTTATATTAATGAATTCTCGAAATTTATATATTTATTTTTTAAAAAATTAACAAAATTACCAATAATTAACAAAATGTTATTAAAAAAAAAGAAATTAATTCAATATTGAAAATTGTAATTTTTAAACAAATTTCGAGAAATTCACAATATTTTCTAATTTCACTATAAAGAACCGATTCTTGCGGGTTCCTTTTGTGTTTATTAAAGAAAATCTATTTCATAAAATCTTACCATACTGTTTTGTTCGTACAGGAATCGGTGGTGTTGTTGCACCTTCACCTCTTTGTGATCGAGCAGCTAACCATATATAATATAATGTGTCAGGATATAAACCACTTAACGTATACGATTCGGTATTTGCGATTCGTCTATAAAAATTTTAAAATAAAAACAAAAAAAAAAAGGACGTAAGTATTAAAATAAATTATAATACTATTAAGGGATTAAATTATTCACTTGTGATGTGCTTCATTTGCATATGTATCGTTCCAATATAATTCATAATGAACGATATTTTCACTAGAATGTGTCGGTTTTGACCATTGTAATGTTACAGCAGTTTCACCAATATCAGTTGCACGAAAACTGCTTGGTTGGGATGGAACACCTATAATACAAAAAAAAAAAAAAAAAAATGTAAAAGAAAAAAAGATGAAAAACAGGAAAAAACGGAATAAGGGTCCTTTTATATATATATATATATATATATATATATGTCGAACATGAAGAGATTGCATTTTTAAAAATAAAATTGTTATAAATAAAATATTGCTGGTTTTATTTTAACGTTGACAAAATGATTTCCAAATAGATAGCCTGTGACACAAAAAAAGAAGATGAAATAATATCAAGCAAGAAATCATGAGTGTCATACAATATATTGTTTTACAATCAACTGAGTCATATTTTGAAGTCATTGCTTTTCATAAAACTACCAATAAAAAATTTACTAAACATCAAGCTGCTAGAGTAACAAGGGGATTTTAAAAAATTTTGACAGAATATCCATCCGAATGGTATATATTAACACAATTTGAATTTTCTGTGGTTTTACAAGTGATTTTTTTTTTAGTACATTGGTGGTCTAAATTCAAATAGCTAATTAGTTTATTGGTGAATTCGTTTTTCATCTTATCGACAAATATGATGAACTCTCTATTTTCAGTCCAAATCAAGCGTCAGAAACTCAAACATATTAAATAATTCAATACTACAATTACAACAGATTGTTATCACTTTCCGATTGTTGCACAAAATCACACAAATATATATTTTTATTTAAATTACACTTATAATTAGTGTATTCTGCACTGCATATTCCACTGGAGCATTATTTTATCGACACAACAACTAGTTTAATCCGTTCCTTTGGAACATTGACGGAAACCTTCTATATTTTGAATTGGCACATAATAGTTATATATACAAATACAGACAATTCTGTATAATCACTGACTTGTAACTTACTGGAGATTGTTTTAATTTAATTATTCATCCCATCCATATATTACACATATTGTATATTGTTCATGTCAGTAAATAAAAGAAAAAGATTAAAACTTTCATTTTATCATACTAACAATAATCTGATTTATTATCCCAAAGGATTAATATATCAGAAAAAAATAAATATTTATATAATTTACAAATCTCTGTTGGCAACTTCCCGAGTAAAAATTAAAAAAGAACAAAAATAAATTAAATCATGAAACATTTCAAAATATTTAACACAAACAAAAAAAAAATCAAGTTAGCCTCCAACTGATTGTTTATATCCATAATAAATAAGACTTATTATGATACCTGTATTCTGCATATAGATAGATTAAAAAAAAAAAAACCCAGACTATATTACACCAAACCTCATCAGAATACTCTACCACCTTACCTCACTCGCACTAAAATATCCCAAACCAATATATTCCAGATACACATACGTGGATTTTACCATTGTAATAAAATTCTCATATACAAATCTAATAAATATAGTAAAAAAAAAAAATAAATAAATGTAAAAAATTCCGAAATCCCTAAAGCCCATAAATAAACAGAAATCACCCATTGAATGAAAATAAAACAGAGTACACCGCATAGAACAGGAATGGAAAATATAATATCCAACAATATATATAGGATTTGGCGTTTAAACAATATATTTTTTATGGACATACCTTGCTGTGTTTTAACTTTAACTGGATTGGACATTGGACCGGCACCCATTGAGGTAAATGCCTGTACACGAACTGTATAAATGGCATGTGGTGTTAATTCCGATATTGTAGTTAATTCACTATTGTCTACCATTTGTGAATCCCAAGATGCTTCCGGTTGACTTGGATTTGTTGTAAAGAAAACTTTGTAACCCTGCAAATATGGAATAGAATACATGTTATAATAAAATATAAAGAAATAGAAATTTCTACTATGGAAAAATTTTTAAAAATTAATTTAATTATTAGAAAATAAGAAAAATTATATTCAATTTTCTTTTATTTCTCTCTTCTATTAATTTATAAGAAATTTTCGCACGACAACACATAAATATTTTACAAACAAAAAAGGGTTGTTATATTATTGCAATGGTACTATTTCAAAGTACACTTCTTACAAAATAAGAAATAACATTCAATTGTGAAAGTAAAATTTTTCCTTTTTTTTTTTTTGTTGTTTGCCTTTACTTGGCGAAAATAAATTTACCAAACAAAAATCTACAGACAAATAAAAACTATACCAATAAAAGAAAATTGCTTACGGTCACTTGTCCATTTGGTGTCTCAGGTGGCTCCCAGGTTATTACCATTGTTGATGAGCTCAATGGTCGTACTTGTACATTTCTAGGTGCACTTTCCATTTCTATATAAAAAAAAAAATTAAGAATTTTCATTTAATTTACAATGACATTTTCAAAAACATTTATTTTGGATGCACTACAATAGAACGATATAATACATTAAACATTTCAAATACCAGAATGCATTTGTGAGTTTGTGGAGAGCAGCTTCAGCAGATTTTTCATATTTCACGATCACCGCAATTCTACCTATAGTGTTTCACTAATTCATTAACTCATACCTATCCTTGTTCAGTAGCCAAATAGCTCACAATTTAGAGAAATCTTTTTCAAATAGACGACACACTCAGTTAAGTATCAGTACTATTAGCTGTACGTTTCTATTAGTAGCACTCACATCTGCAGCTGACTTAACCGTTGATGAAAATTGTATACATATTTTGACTAGCAATAATTTATCAAGTGCAATTTGCATTTGTAAATATAAACATAAAAAATGTACATTGTTCTTTGGCATAGTTGAAAAGAATTATTAAGTGTAATTCAAATAAAAAAAAAGAAAAGTGTAATTGCTTGGTACTGGGCGGGCAAATCGTAACCCATCTATGATATTAATGTGCATGTGAACAAAATATTGTAATCAGAAATTATTTGAATGCTGAAGGCTAGATGTTGGAAAGGACAACCTCTCAACGACAATTCTGACAATTGAATTAATATGCCTAAATATGCATCTTCTTCTGTCATTGTTTGGATAGCTGGATCACTTTTAATTAATTTTGATCGATCAAAGTGAAAAGGTTTACCAGCAAGTGTGGCAACAAAAGTTGTCCAATGGTACACATATGTGATTGGAATACAACTAATTTTGATACAACAACTGTACATTCCAACAGGACACATAATTGTCCCATGAAACTCGATTGATACAAATATTTATTCGAATATTACGTTTCACAGTTCATTTTTTCGTAAAACACTTTGTATTTACAACATTGTATAAAAATATTACCACACCTTGGTCTCAAACAATGTTTTAGCAAGATTGTTTATAATTGATTCTTAACAATGACAAATTTTGTGTCAATGTCAACATAATAATTAAGATTGTCATCAGTTTTAATCATGTTGCGAACTTGCATTTAATTTGGAAATGACAGTGTGGACGATATTCATAGAATTTCGTCAGTAACGTCTACTGCTTTCTCAGTATGAATTTACTGCAGGAGAGTAAAGAGCATACAAGATGACAAAAGCACGTTTGAAAATGATATTACTTGTATTCGCAATGATTTTTTTTTAGCCTAATGTGTATATTATGAATGGTTGTTAAAGATTAACAAAATTAGGAAATAGTTGGGTGCATATAAATTTCTAATAATTTATAAAATGAGCATATAAATTCCAATATCCTATAGTTTTACCTATATATAGAACTAGGAACGAATGTGAATTTAAAGAAAATAATAGCACAATAGTACCACATTGTCAAAAATATGGTAAACATTCTAACATTCATTGGGGGTGTGAAAGTGAATTTTATAAAATAATAAAAACTATTCAAATATTATAATGATGTATTTAAATTCAAAAAAATATTGATAGAATAATACTTACTGGCACCTTCATATTACACAATTAATTATCTTCACGTAAAAGAAAGCAAAACAAAAAAAAAATTAAGGATAAACAAATTTTATTAATTAAAAATATTTAATCAATTATTTTAGAGTTCATAGTTCAAATTACTTGTTAATGTATTTGGAATAGTAATTTTTGCGTTGTTTATAACCAAAATTTATGACATAAGTAATGTCTTAAATGGCGTTAAATTCAATTGTATCAAGGATTACTCCAATACGTTGAATTGAATTGCATAAAATTGAATTGAATTGCATAAAATTGAATTGAATTGCGTAAAGAGTGATGAACCCAAATGTCGCTTACAACGTATTGAGGGATTACATCTAACATTGATATAGTTTAATATATCTGAGAAAGAGTGTTTATTGTTATTAAAGGATTGAGATCGAGGTTACCTCTGACATTTTTACAGGATATGTCTGAGATCGAGGTTTTATTGTAAACCTATCGTTTATTACAAATTATTTTTGCAAATAACCTGAACTATGTTAAATATTACTCTTTATATTTTATTTCAAAAAAAAAAAATATAACTTACGATAAAAATTTCGTTGAAAATCCCCATGAAAACATATTTCGCATGGAAGCATGGAAAAATATTAACAAGACACAAAAAGAAAAAGAAAAAGAAAATGGAAACAATAATGAAAATATGGAAACAAAATAGGAAAATAATATCTTTTAAGTATTAAAAATTTAAATGAAAAATCAAAAATGATTACCTGTTTCACCAGTTGTACAAGTTGCTGGAGCCGAAGATGGTCCTCTCCCAATATTATTAACAGCAATTACATAAAATTCATATTCTGTATAAGGACTTAATGCACGAACCGCATAATACATTGTTATAATACCACTAATCTCACTAAATGCCTATATTCCAAGGGTATTAATAATTTATAAATAAATTTTAATTAAAACCAACACTTTAATTAAATTATTGCATTTTGCAATAGTGTACATAACAAAAGACTAATGTTTTTTTTTATCTCTCAATTCAATTCATACCATTATCAATGATTATATGCATATAGGAATATTTAAGGATATTTCTCTAAGTATATATATATATATATATATGTATACATACCTGATTAGCATTTTTCGGTTTATATTGGATTACGTAATACTGTAAATCTTCTGGTCCCTTATAAGACCATTCAAGTCGTACTGATGTTGCGGTAACATCTGATATTATAACATCGGTTGGAGCCGTTGGTAACGCTATATAAATAAATTAATAATACTTTTATTTAAAAAGAAAATAAAAAAATGTACATGTAATTAAATGAAATTTTAAGGATAAAAGGAGATGAAAAAAAATAAATAAATAAAAAAAAAAAACAAAAAAATACTAACATTGAACTTTAACCATTGCAATAGCCTCAATTTGACCTAATGTTGATGCTGCAATGCATGTATAATTTGCACTTGACATAATATTTGTTAATTCTAAAATATTTCGTCCAACTGGTATCTCATCTTCCGGTGTTATGTCAATGGTACCCTTTTTCCATTTAACAAATGGCATTGGTGAACCAACGGCAACACATGTCAAACTTAAATTGGCACCCAACATAACTTCATTTAATTGTTCTGGTGGACGTGAAAATTGTGGTGGAACACGTCGAACTTTGACATACAATGATGTTGGTTTTGAATGTTCTGTACCAATTGAATTTTCTGCTACACATTCGTATTTTCCTTGATCATCACTTATACTATTATCAATTTGTAAGCTACCTGTAATAATTTAACAAAACACAAAGAAAAAAAATAAAATTAAACAATTAATTTCAATATTATGCGTGTTTTAATTTCAATTATTAATTTCAATAATTAATTTATGTGAAATATCAATTAGGGTTAATTTAATTGGAAAAAAAAAAAAATAGAATAATTTTCTATAGTATTTTACATATAATTACGACAATAATAAATGTAGGGGTGAAAATTAATTAATTAATTTCCAAAGTAATTTTTCAAGTTAATTTTCTAGTTTTTACTATTTTGATTGTATGGTAAATGAATTTATAATAACAAATATTTTTTCTTCTTCCTTTCTCGATAAGATGATCGTAAATTTGATGACGACATATGTTTGTGAACACAAACAGACACGCTGTTCAATCTTGAGCGTCTAGAGAGTTCACAGACTGGTATATGGATAAATGTTTGAAAGACAAAATTAATGAAAATTGATTCATCGATTGCATGATGGCGATGATAAAATAATAAACAAGTTGGAAAATTTTGAATAGTTGGAAAGTTATTTGAGATGTTGAATCACACACACACAAAAATGTGACAGGTATTTGGAATGACACGTGGGATGTGTGACATTCGGCATACATTTTTATCATAGGTTCAAATTGCACATATTGAAGTCAATACTTTGAAAGTGACGAATATCATTATATAAATATTGATCAAAAGTAATATTCAATGAGGATTTGTGGATAATGTTTGATCTTGAGGCAATGGAGACGATTATTAGATGAAAAAATAAAATTGAATCGGTCATACGTTGAGGCATCTGGTAAATGATTTCGCAAATTATGCATTTAACTGGAATTTACAGGGTAGCCGTAGTAAACGTCGTTGACAACAACAAAAAAAATGTGGCTGAGATCTGTAAATAAAGAGGTCGATACCAATGCGGTAAGATGTATTGAGAAGTAAAAGTTTTGGACTAGAAATACGGTAGTTTGTTGTAGACGTATAATAGTCACAGAGTGAAGATTGAGATGAGGATGATTGAAGTTACAATTTCAAGCATTTCACTAATTTACGTGAGAATTTAATAAAAAATAATTTACAATTAGTAGAGAGAGACAAAACATCAAAAATTCACTTCTGACAATTTATGGTAATCACTTAATATAGTGAATTTTCCCTATATGAAAATGGAAAATATGTTTTCCGTTTTTTTGTATGCTTTTTTCTTTTCAATTCAATATGTTAATATAAATATTTGCTTGTTTATGAAATATTTATTATGACATATTTACAATGTTTTCATGTCAATATAAACATGTGTCGAAGTCAAGGAGACT
>JANSTX010046829.1:0-12094 GCA_027564355.1 Penthetria funebris | reverse complement strand
ATATATAATTATTTGTACATCTCTCTAAATTGGCATCATCTTATGCTCCCACAAATATGAATTACACAAAAAAATATATAGTTTGTGAGTGACCACGACGTTATCAACATGGAAGACTCAACTTTGGGTCTTGTGCGAAATGGTATTTGTTAATAAAAAATATATATTTGCATTTAAATTTTACCACAAATAATTATAATTGTGATCTATAGACATAAATAGCGTATATATTATATTTTTTAAAATGTGTCTAATTTAACTATTTAATAACGCCATTAATTAAAAAAAAAAAAAAGAAAAAAAAAACTCATATAAAATAACATACGATATTGTATTATAGTATATAAATGTAACATATATAGTGAATGGCTAAGTTAATTCAATTTAATTTTGTTATAACAATAATAATAATATATATGTTTTTATTGTGATTTAAATTGGTCATATACTCGTATAAGAAGAATAAATACTGAATTATTTAACCATATACTGAATATGAATTTTATATATTACGATATACTTGGTATATGTTAAATAATTGATAACAGGATGTATTTTCATAGAAAAATTCTTTAAGTTATTAGTGACAAATAAATATAATCGTATATGAAATGTACTAACAAATATCATTATGATAATATTATAGAATAAATATGCCATACACACAAGACTATATCCATATCTTTAGGATCCCAGGAACCTTAAGAACACAATATAAAATCTTCAACTTTAACATTAAATTTTATAACCCCTGTACACATTAAAAATTCATTTCGAAATTTTAATCCGATATGAAGTTGAATGAATCTATTGTAAAATTAAACAGATTATTCAATTGTTGTATATGAATGATTAACCGTATATTAATGAATTCATGAAAATGATGTGATTTAAATATAATATATATTTAAATAAAATAATATATGTATTGTGTTCCGAAAGTATCTAAAACTACCATAACAATCATTATAGTATTTTCAAAAAAAAAAAATTCTAAAACAATTAGACCAATGTAAACGATAAAAAATAATATATAAATCAATTTGTGTTGTTACAAAATCGACTTCAATATTCATAAGTTATTATTTATTGTATGATGAAAAATCTTAACTCCATAACAAAGACTTAAGTGGCACCCTGATTTCCTAATCAACTATAATCAAATGCACACAATAATACTTTAAATTTGAAATATAAATATATGAGTATTTTACTCTTGGTATATTTTATTATTAATTTTTATTATTATACTTCTTATTATTATAATATTAAGTGATGTACACCAAAAGAAAAAAAAAGAAAAAGAAAGAAATGATTCCAAAATTCTTATTTTTTTTTTTAATCATAGGGAATAGCGAATGATATAATAGATCATATGTGAAGTGTTTATATCATTTATTATTTTATTGACATTATTACACGAAAATTATAATAATTAATATGATTATTTACTGATACATCAATTTATTATAATCGATCTAAAATAAATCAATTGATAATATTCTCTATAACCCGATCGGTATATAGCCATACATTGAATTGAAAATATCTTATGTTTATAAATTATTGAATCATTGATCACAAATTAATATACAAAAATATTTAAATACGATTTCATTATTTTTTCTCACTTTATTATATTTATAATCTATATACTATATACTAAACTAATAATATTTGAATTAGATGTTACATGTAAATCTAGTATATCTAGGGATTTATAATTTGAGAACAACCTCATCATTATCGGCCCACAAGATTGACTGTCTTTGTATATTTCTACTTTTTAATACATGATTACGTTTTGCACATACTAGCTGGTTTATATCAACAGATTTGTAAGTTGGTGGATAGGAAAAAGTATAAATAGTATATATATATATACTAATAAAAACTACTACACCAAATTCCTTGATCAAATATTTCTGATTACTTTCACATATACAAAAATTATATTGCAAATCTCATTAAAAGAAAAGTTAACTCTTTGTATAGATATGATTGATTGAAATGTCAAAGGTCTAGATATATGGCTCAATATGTTAAGGAATTTGTTGTTCACAACATGAATCAATAGAATGCAATCCATTGAAAATGCACTATTTACATTCTATACATTTTCTATAATTACAAGATTATAATATGCATAATTATATAGTTCCATAATAATTAACAGGGAAAACTTGATGCACCTTTATATTTCATCTTCATAAAAGATAATCTGTAAAAAAAATTTATATTCTCTGAGGGTATCCATTATAGTTTCACATTTCTAAACCATTTTATATATTGAAAAACTTCCTTCGCCAATATTTGTATGTATAGCAGAAATTTTATAGTCTTTTCCTGTGTTTAGTAAAATAATATTTTTGTTTATTGCAAATTCAAAACTCGATATACAGCAATTACTTTCTATTTTCTTACCGATTACAATTTATGGACAAAACTATATATTTATATTTATCTGTGAATTTGGTTATTACTAATTTTCTCTTATAGAGGCATGTTTCAATTTTTTTTGCAACTTTAACTGACTTAATTCAGCTTGCGTTTCGAATTCAGTCATGTAATTCTAGTGGTTTTATATAAGTTAAAGTTACATTTTTTTCTTTGAAAATAGTGAGGAAAAATATTTTGTAGTCATATATGAATAGTAGTTGTAATATGCAAATTGATAGAAGTTGTTAAACTTTTGGATTGACTTAAGTCCAGAATTAATCGAATAAGAAATTTCTGTAATTATTTCAGAAAATTATTGGTTTTAAAATCCTTTGATATAGCTATATATATATATATATATATGTTAAATGTTCATCACAAATGTTGATAAATATAATTTTATCTATATTTGAGTAAACAAATAAGTTGAAAAATTAAAATATATATTATTTATTATATTCACATTTTGATGAAATATGTCCAATTAATAATAATAATGGCGATTGATCGTTTGACGAATTAACCTAAGTCTATGTTCACCTGTAAGAAATACTGAATGATAAGTTACGAATAAGTTAATTGTCTTATGAATAAGTTTATAAATTTTCTCACTCGAAGTCACATTCGTGAACCCATCTTCGTCACACTCCTGTATATTAGATAAGTAACATCACCAATTTGGAACATATGCTTTTTTTTTTTTTTTTAGTTACAAATGATAGTCTCATTATATTAAATAATTTATGTTTGTAGGAGATAATCGGGCTGAAGTCTAGAATCCGCTCATCATGCAGATGGGGGTCGAGACAATACTTTTTGGATAGGGGGCGCGTAAAGGGGCCGCTAAATTTGTCTCCTAAATAATGTAGCTGAAATATTTCTTTGTTGAAATAATTGTTTATCATTGGTTTCGTAAATAAATTTCGTAATTGCACAATGAACAATTGAAGACACATTGAGTTTAAGTGCATGGTCCTTGTAGCTTATATTATGCGTCAAATTTCAAAAAATAAAAAAAAATTCAAATATGTACAGGAGCAGAGTAGGGAAAAGAATATTCATTTTTGCTGGGATCATTTTGGAATTTTTTTAAATTGCATTAACAGTATTTTATAAAACTCTACTTCTCAAAATTTAACATTTATATTTTATATTATTTTTATATTTTAAATATTTTGTTGGTTATACTTTGGAAATTATGACTGCTTTTCGGAAAGTCTGCAAAATTTCTTTTCACCTGGCGGGTCAAGCATTTCCCACAAAAATGATATTAGTATTCTAGTATTCGTTTGAAATTCTCTATCCAAAAATTATCCGATAATCCCGATAATCAGTATCTTACTATCATTTGTTGTTTGTCTTGAACTTTTTTTTGTAATATTCAATCGGTTTCTATGTTGCACCATATTAGTCGATAGTTCCAATTCTTGTGATAGTCTAATTCGTCAAAGTTTTCTTTTAAAGTATTTTTTTAAATTTATATTCACACTTTTTGATCTCCATTAATGTATATGGTTTGTTCTGCAAATATTTCTTCATTTCAATGACAAGATAACAGTTCTGCTGTTGGTGTGCCTTAAATCATATGACTATACATTTTTAAAAAAACTGATTCCAATGGCGTATTTTCAACTAAACATAACATTATATAGCACCGATTAAAATAGTACTTAATGCGAACATATATGTATAGTGGGATCCGTTAGCTATACTGATTACCCACAATATCATACATACTTTTTGGTACATTTTTTTTGTTTTTTAAGAGTTTTAACCAGAGTTGATTACAAGATCTTGGAAATTTTAACATATACGTTAAAGATGTTTCATCACCCTTTAGAAATATTAAATTTAATTGTTTGGGTGATGAGTCCTATATGTAAAAATACATATAGATTAATCTATAGTTAATACATTCAACAATTTTTGTACACATTTGATGTGCATTATTTAACTAATCGACGCTGCATGAACACCATATATGCATTATGCATTATATTCAAAAATCAATTCAGTATAATTAAAACTTTAATACTTTAATTAGATCAAAGTTTGTATTTGTAAAATTTCATATATGTTAATTACAGTATGTATAATAATTAATTACTATTTCTTGATATATGTCATATAGACATAATCAATTCATTTATAGATATAAATGAATATTAATGATCTTTAATTTAACCCCAATTAGTATAAGACAGTATTGTTGAATTTGATCTCCAAAAATTGTTCGTATTAAATTCTTATTCAATATTTAAGAGTTCGATCTGGGAAACAACATATAAAATAGGACCACTCAAATTGTCATCATAGTTTCACTTGAGCTATGTACTTATTTAATTAAATATATACCATATAGATCAAATAGTACGAATCTATAGTACGAATTAATCGGCGGTGAACCTATTATAATTTATAATTTATAATTACTGTTAATTTATACATATACAATGTGTATCATAATTTTATGTATATTAAAATTAATCTATATAGTTAATTGCGAAAGTAAATTGAAAATATCATGCAATATGGTATTTAATGTTTTACAAAATTAATTAAAAAAATTAATAAGATCTTGTAAGTTCATTATGTGCGATAAAAAAATTACACTTAACAATTTAGCCTTTTTTTTTTAAAAAAGTAATAATTAGTATGACGAACTAGTAATCTAAAAGATCAATGAATTGATGAATTATAGTTACAGTCTCTCAGCATCAGATAACAGAGATAACTACATCCTCCTATTGATGCATAAAGTTGAATAAAATATTATCGATTCTAAACAATTGGTTCATATTTTCTCAAAAAAATAGAAGAAAGGATATATTAAGAACAATATTAAGCAATGATAAATTTTGAAAGATCAAAACCAATTTATTATTACTACTCGTACATAAATAAGCGCATATGTGCCTATATGAAATTTATTCATTTTTATTACTTTGAAAAAAATAAAAAATAAAATGCAATTAGATTATGCTAGCATAGCACATTAGTAACATTAGCACATTAGTAAAACAGCTTTGCATATTTTAGGTGTGCTACTATTATCTATTATATTTATAATATTATTTCCTGTAAATTACAAATTTTAATTGTATTTATTACATTATTGTAATTGTGTATAGGTGCGTTTTATAGTTAATACGCAATATTATTCAAATATATTATATATGCAAATAATATAATCGTGTAGTATCATAAAAACACTATTACCATTGTAATAACATTATTGCCTTGTGAATAAATAATGGAATTGTGATCATTTGTTAACATAAAATTTGACTTAAATATGTCAAATAAGATGCACAACTTTGGCTAACTCATAAATAAACTGTTCCTAATTCTGTTATTTTATGTTGTCAGTTCAACAATTTGGAATTTAATTCTCGCGTTACGCACATCCATTCTAACCAGTAAGTGAGCACAATGTAAATCACCTCGATTTTATAAAATATTTGCTTTTATTATTTAAACATACATTAATAATACACACCCTTCCTCATTTATTACAGGAAAATTACAAAAGTTAATTTTAAAAATAGTGTTAGAAAGACTTCCCCGGCTGGACTATTATCGATGGGATATCTTTAATTTTCAATGAGTTACGGGCATTTGAACGTGACCACTTTCCAACACAAATATCTCGGCTATGGAAAATAAATTCAAAAAACGAAAAAAGGTGGCCCGGTGGTAACCATGGACTAGGTGCTGTTCAGAATGATAACTTGTCATAGACTATAATTACATACCTGCAATTTACATCTAAGAAAATGACTCAACCTATTTAATTTACTAGTCAGAATCACGAAAATATTTCAACAGAAATTTTGAACGTACACACATTAGACCGATATAAATGTATACAATTGGGTATGATAATTTATTATCGATCCTAGAAACTAACTTTGTACCTGTATGTTGATCTCTGTACAAATGAATTATATAGAAATTATGATTGCAAAAAATTTCATTTTGATATGTTAAAACGTTCTCTAGTTAACGTGTACCACATTACACACAATTTAAACAGCAAAACAAATATTTTAAATATAAATAACTCCAGAATGTCTTTGCAGTAAACGACACACTTTGATATTATGTCGCTGTTAATAATTCATAAGATCATTGAACACATAGTTAAGCGCTAGCACAGTCCAGAGCAAGTGTGAGCATACAACTTTGAAAAATTAAGAAAGTGATATTTATCTTCCTATTATACTAGCATTATGGTCGATAGTGTTACTATTTAAAAATCATATATGAGGTTTATCTGATTACAGTATTTTGAAATATCACTGATAAGTCGACTAAGTGTAATGGGGGCCGAAATAATTCCAATTTTTTTGATTAACAGAGATCTGCAAGTTTTCATAAATTTTCAAGTTCCATATAGTTATAGGAATTTAAATTTATGGTGGAACCTTATATTCAGTACCACCATCAATTGTCACAAAACTTCCTAAATGTTGAACAAGCTATACACTCCACTAACATACCATTGACGTATCTGATTTCTATGTTTCGTTTATGATCTGTAATCCAATTTTTGAGTTGAATTTTACAAGTTGTTCCACTTTCAATGTCATATCAGCAATGTTGAGATCTACAAGGTGAACGCAGTTGGACCACCACCTGATATCATGAATTCTGTATTTACCTTGATCATAACTCAATACAAGACAATCTGCAAAAATAATGGTGATAGAGTAACATTCCTGTTTTCCCGATTGTTTATATGTTCAAAATATTACCTTTTGATCACAATAATAACTATAACCTTATTTATCTTATTCAACAAATTGATACAATGCTACTTTTCGTACATAATCAGATTATCATTTGGCGACAATTTAGTTACCAATCCCTCTTTCAATTTGGTCAGAAATCATCAAAATTAGTACTACTACATTAGTAATGGTATTCAATCCATTTCCACTTTCAACATTTCGCATGATATGTTATTGTCCCTGACTACAGTAATTAGCTGTCGTAATGCGAATTTAATTTGTCCAATATTTTGGAATTCGATTATTCAGAAGCTAGTAAATCTTTTTACTTGCAGAATCTTATTTGAGATCCCTAGATTAATTTAGACGTTATATTATAAATTACGGTAGGTACAAGTACATGATTGTTGCACAATTTTCACTTAAAATTCGAAGTTTGTAACTTTTCAATTTTTAAGCGACTTACGCCAATTTCAGGCAAGCATTGTTTTTCAGGTTTAAAATCGTCTCCTGCCAAAATCAGTATTTAATATTCAATATTCAGTATTAAGTATTGCAAGATGCTAGGCTGTTCGAATTGGAATTTATTTCCCAATTAATTTGAATTATTCAAATATTGAACTGGATGATTATATTTGATGATCATATTCGTATTTTACAGTTGATAATAATTGGATAAACATTTGCCATATCGTACGGCAAAATTAACATCTTTATGTCGCATTTGTTGTTGCCAATCATAATATGCATAAATTTGTGACGAAAGCCAGATATTATTCAACTGCTGAGTTTCTTGTTTACAAAACTATACATCGGTTTCATCACCAAGATCAAGTGTTATTAAAACTTCCGAATGTGAACCGTATTTAAATAGATACTTGAATATGCTGTTCCAGGGTCTGTTGAGAATTAAGTAGGCAATACAACTGAAAAAACGGATTAACAAAACCATAGTTTGAAGATGATTTGGTATAAGCAGTGCTGATATATGATATATGTAGCTATATATAGTAATAAGTGACTCACCTCGACGTACTATAATATTTGCACATAATATTAATACACATAATTATACATATGAGCACATATGAGGGCAGTTTACTCTTCAAAATAGGCGTTAGTTGTCGGTATTATTTCATCATTCGACACAAATCTCTTTCCTCGGAGCCATTTTTTCATGTTTTTTTCTGTTGAGATCGTTATTATTATGCCCAATATTTGATTATTAGTCGTAAATTTAGTTAAATAATTCTTTCCATACACTAACCCATCATCATCTTTAGCTGTACGCCACATGGGTACATACGATTTATAAATTAATTATAACCATAATTATTTTTTTACAGCAAATCATGCCAATATATTATGTCATACATGCATGGAAAAATTTTCAACAGAGTCTTCAGAGTCGTGAAAATCGTTGATAGAGATCAGCGATTCCATTGAGGATAACATTTATTCTGTAAATTGTTCATGATGGCATTTAATCACGGTCGAAGTGGTTTGCTAATCGCAAAAAATTACACAGTGTTATATGGATATATTTCGACACTCTTTAGTGGAATGCATAAATGTTACTAAGTGTTTAAAATAAAATTTGTAAACATTAAAAATAATGAGTTGGATTGCATGAAAACGAGGAAAATACTATAAGCAGTAGTTTTAAATCATTTAAAGTGAGATTTGTACTGAATTGTGTAGGCATATTTTGTAATTGTTTATGTAACGTGGCATAACACAAAATATGAATTATTTTCATGGAATCCTATATCACTATTATCGTATACCAATTTGGACAATATTGTTTGTTTTTAGTGTCTGATCTACAAATTTGCAATAAGTAGTAACACTTGAAGTGATCTGAAGTGGTATCAAATATATTGATGACAATGATGATGATAATGGTTATGGATATTAATTGATGGCTGCTAAGATTTTGAACTACCAAAGAAACAATTGAATATGTTAAGAATAAATTCAATAATATTTTTAGCCTGAATAATTCAGTTGCAAATTAAAATTATTTCTCTACATACCGAAAATCATTTTGCGTTGCATCTCATCTTATACATAACACATTCATTATAAGAAAATGCTTGTATGCTAAATATTATACGCTACTATATACACTTTTGTTACGAAAAGTATACAAACGTGTATGTTTCAATTTAAAATAATTTTATTAAATTAATTTAATGATGACAGAAAATAAATAAATTCAAAGATGATTTATTATTTTGAAATAAAGGCATAAATTGTACCCAACCGGCAATAGAAGATTTCCCAACAGATTTTTTTACAGAAGAACAGAGGAAAGGTGGTGCCGTCGTACTGCATGCCCTTTGCAGTTTATATTTATTTTTAGCACTTGCTGTAGTATGTGATAAATATTTTGTACCAGCAGTAGAAAAAATATGTCAAGGTATTGATTATTAGCATTTTAATTTAATTTATTTTTTTCAATAGAAGTATGATATTAATAATAATAATAAATTTAAAAAAATACCTAAAGCATTAAATATGTCAAATGATGTCGCGGGGGCAACATTTATGGCAGCAGCAACATCTGCACCCGAACTTTTTGTTAATGTTATTGGAACCTTCATAACAGAAGGTGATATAGGTATAGGAACAATAGTTGGTTCAGCTGTATTCAATATTTTAGCAGTTGCAGCTTGTTGCGGAATTGGTGCAGGAATGGTAAATTTATGCGAAATAATAATAAAAATGGGCATGGTAATGTAAAAAAAAATTATCAATTATCATGTGCAAAATTTTAGGAAAAATTTGTTTATACGATAGTAGTAAATTATTCTTCTTAAATTTGCCGAATTTAAGTTCTTCGTTAACTTAATCTTTACGCCTCAAGGTCACATGGCAGCGGCATGAGCAAATGTGAACGTAAATAACTATAATTGTAATTAATCAACTTGGCAAATTTACAAAATAAATTATAATTTTTCGGTTTTACATTTGAATATTTCAGTAGTGCGGTGTATAAATTCCCAGATACCTAGTTTGTTATTGGAATGCTTTTTCAACCACAACACAACGCATTAACACCAAGTTTTCAGACTCGATCGTACGCCATTAGTGACTATTTATTTACGATGGGTTTACATATATTTTCCTGAATTCGTCTTAACCATCCTATACTAGTCTTGCTGCTTTGTTTTTTTTATTACGGGTATCATATAGGTTCTAGTTTTTCTAGCATACTTTTGTTTATTACTTACTTTCAGGAACCTTATTTAATTCAGTATTTATGAACTTCGACGGTTCTAAGATAAATTTTCATTTGAATATTCCTTATTATTTTTGTACCATTAAGTATACAGTACATTCGTACGTAGATTAATAATTTATTTACTATTCTTTCGGTATCCTGACCACTTGAAATTTTAATATTTCAGCTGTAAATTAGTGTGAATGAACATTTATGATTACAACAGCAAAATTTAAAGAACAACTGCTCATTGTTATTTATCACTTAAAGTTGTTAAATTAAATGAACTCAAAATAAAATGATATGATGAATGTTTTTTTTTTTGTAATATTTATCCTAGGACTAGCACAAGAATTATTAAAATAACAACAGACCATTAGTTAAAAATAATAGATGTAGTTTCTAGAACTAATCAACTAATTATAAAAATTATATTTGTTAACAAAATGCTTCAATTATAATGTACACTAAATTGTCTGAAACTCATGTTTTTATTATATTTTACAGCAGTGCTAATTGTAGAAATTAGCATTTTTTTATTTGAAATATTGCGTGTAATTTTATATGTTAAACTGTAATACGTAATTGAATATGATTATTAATTAATTAAGTAATTAATCAATTAAGAAACGTATTGTTTGTAAAATAAAAAAATTTAAATAATATTAGTTATGTACAGTATTGTACACATTTTAGTAGTTTGTATTCTATTATTTTTTTGTAATTGTAATTGCAATTCATTATATGTAGGCAGTACCGCTGGATTGGTGGCCTTTAACAAGAGACTGTTTAGCTTATGGAATTACAGTGGCTATTTTGATTTGCATAATTCATGATGAACGAGTTGAATGGTACGAGGCTTTGACATTAGTACTACTTTATATTGTCTATATTGCTGTTATGTACTATGATAAGTCTATTCAAAAATGTGCTAGAGGTAATTTAATATTTTTAATATAATACACACGTTTTAGCACATATAAAATGTCTAATAACTCATAATTCACGTTATTTATAATTACTATTTGTAGCTACATATTAGTGATATCTGAAAGTATTTCATCGAATAGAAAGATACAGTGACACCATTCACCTACAAAATCATTAACTTATTATTAGCTTCCTTATATAAACGATATCTATCAAATTGATAACTAATCCATTTATTGCACATTAGAATTATATAATTATTCTACTATTTTATATGTTTTACACGCGCTATACCACCATATTCCTTTATTTAGAATCTATTCGATAAATTCAATTATTATAATAATTTAGAAAATTCCTAAAAAGTTTTGGTTTTACGAAAATATCCCATACCAAATACTATTCATTAATATAAAATAATACACAAGAGCACAAATAAAATTTAATAAAGCACATATAATATAGGTGGTGTGAGGCATGCACGTTCGCGAAGATCTCAACGTGGCAGTCTTGGATCTAAATTCAGTCAACCAGAACAAGGTAAAATTAATAAAAATTATTATTCTTTTTTATTTATTCTAAATAACTGAATTTGTCTTAAAATCTGGCGAAAAGTCAATTGTTGCTTTATTGTTGTTATTACCCCTTTCTTAATATAATTGGCATCGCCAATTATTGTAGGCCCTGGTAATTGTTTAACGGATCACAACATAATATATAAGCATTTATTAAATAGAATTGCAAAATAGCCCAAAATTACAGGAAT